>CAKNXH010063013.1:135184-166257 GCA_932178445.1 Andricus quercusramuli
TTCGCTACCCCACGCCAGTCCGTCATTAAATAACTAACAAAGGTGTATGCACAAATTTGAGGGGAGTACGAAGGCCGAGCGCTTAGCGCGAGATAAATATTGTATTATCAAGCGCATAACCTTTTGCGTTTAAGCCATCTTTAACCCTTGCCCCCACTCTCAATAAAATAATTTTTTGTAAATCGTAATTTGATCCAGCTTATAAAAATCATAGATTTATAATTAGTGTTAATTTTTATTTATTATTTATTATGACTGTATTTTCTGGGTACACGTACCCTTTAGAATAAACCCTAAGCACCGTATTGAAATTCGAAACCTCCTTAAACTTTTGAAAATTCAAACATTAACAATTCAAGTGCATAAAAAGTTTATTAACTTCTTGGACACTCCCACGTGCCACAAGTTTAATTATGTGAAGTGCATAGGGGACTCCCGCTAGAAGTCAGAAATCTCTAAACTAGTATCGATACTCATTTATAAATTAACCCAAAGAGCTTGGCGTGTGTAAAGAAAGTCTAACACTTCAGATAGTTAAAACTGGAAGGAAAAATTATTTTTGATTAACCAGTTAAGAGTAAGAAAAATTTGGCTAAAATTTAATGCGCATGTTTGGAATTTTTTTCTACTCGCACGTATGTACATTAAATTTCATGTACGTGCATTAAAATTCAAACACAATAATTTCCAAGTGTTTGTTTTAGCTTCCACTTCAATCATGAATTTCAGTTTAAAAAATGGTCTAATCACCTTGAATTTACCATTGATCAAGTTTTTTTGGCTTTGAAGGTGAATTATTTAGCCTGAAATCATTAGGAATCCTACCATTAAATACATGTGAAGTAACTTTCAGATTAGGTTGACATTTCGAGTTCAATCTGTATTATTCTGTGGAATTTATAGTTTCAAATATCTGTGGATTATAATAATGATAAAAATCACACACTTATCAAAGTTCGATCGTTTTAAAATGATCGACTGCTACTATTTATTTCTATCTTATGTGTCAGAAAGAGCGGGGTGACTGTCGATAATTGAGAAGTCGGGAGATCTTGATTAACGAATAATGCCCCTCTCGTTCTGGCACATAGGATAGAAAGAGATAGTTGCAGTCGAACGGTTAAAAAATATTGAACATCTATGTCTAATTTCATACGGTAGAAAGAGAGATTCGATCAATTAGATTAGAAGGCATCGGAATCCCACCCCAGAAACGGAAAATTATTTAACTGACTTATTTTTATCAAATATTAGTTGGAATTAATCAGTTACATAACCTGTCATTGCGACCTGTCAAGAAATGAGTGTAATAAAATAACACTTGAATACGAGAAGCTTACAAATATAACTTTTCTAAAACATGTCAATACAAAAGAGGCATAGCTATTCAGTGACACAGAACACAACTTTGAACCTATATACACCGTGGCAATTTTGGTCATAATAGCAGGAATTGCAGTTCCTGCTATTGTGACAAAATGCTTCTATGTACACTCGGCCGACAATCAGACTTCTATTTATAACCGACGCCGTGGTAAAAACTGCCACGGTGTAAATAGGCTATTTGTTATCTCGTGCAGATGGGTAGCAGAAGAGTTACGAGTAGTAGACGCAGGTTTGCGGTACTCGATCGGGGTCAAGTACCTATGCAAACAAGTTTCATCGACGAGCCGTGAAAACGTTTGAGAGATGGACAGAATGTGCAATTCCCTGTCAGCTTTGTTTCGGACAAGTTCAGCGGGATTGAAAGTGGCCGATGATCGGAAAAGTACGCCAGTTAAGTCCTAAGTGCATTCGAGTAAAGAATGCTCGGAATTCTTTGATGTCTTCCTCCAGTCTGCGTCTCGTCAATTGCCTTTCTCTCCAGTTTCCAGTGGCACAAAGCCGCGATGGGAAACGAGGCAATGTATGCTCGCTCAACGTGAATGGACATTGCATATCTGATAATTAATGATACATCGAAACGACACTTGTTGACGAAGAATATGCCTCATAGCCCTCAAAGGAGAGAGACGAGAGTGAACGAGCTTTATCCAGAGACAAGAATCGTGCGTGATTCGATCTATCTGGAAGGACTCTTTGCTTAATAAATCGTTTCAAATCGACATAGAATCATATTAGGCTTACCTGTTGGTTACAAGAAAATACCTTGATTTTGACACCTGAGCAAGCATAATGAAGGTTATAGCTGGATTTTTACACGGAAGAAATTTGTCCGTGAAAAAGTCACGAACTTGTAGCTAGGTCTCGGATACGAGATAAAAAAATGAAACATTGCATCCTTATTTCTATGAGCAATGTATGAATAAATTTCAAAGTTTTTGACGAACAGTTCGAATTTCCTACGAACAGTTCCTGAAAATTTCAGACTGAAATATAAAGAAAAAAAATTTTATTTGTGCGATTTAATTTATATTGATTTATAAATTCGCAACACAGAGAGGATTCGAACCCTCAAAGACTGCTGACTCACCAGTTTGTAAACATAAACCGGGAGTGCATAAACACGCGCAGCCATCGAGGCCAAACAAAGTAGGTATTATAAATCTTCTAGCCAATCATCCGACAAGCTCGAAGCACACATACGAGCGCACACACACCCCGCGCGTTTGGGCGAGCTTGTGTGCGGGCCACATGCAGGCGAACCTACTTCCTAGTTCCCAAATTTGTCGGGCAAGCTCATGAGTGCTATGAGAATCTTTTCCCAATCAGTCGAAATATTTTTGTGATCATTCACGTAAAAAAAGTGATGAACCGTTTCAGAATTTTCACATCGAGTTCGTCAATTCTTTCTCAAAGTTCTCAGATTATTTACGAAAATACATCAATATCCAATGAATTTTTCTCATATCCGAGACCTAGCTACTAGTTTGTGACATTTTTACGGATACATTTTTTCCGCGTAGATAAAATAAATCTCGATTGTTATTACAATCCTAAGAATTGTTATTATAAACTAGAATAATAACCGAAAATCTAACAACTAAGAACATATTTTGTCTTTATTTGCGCGTACAAAATATTTTTATTATATTATTCTGCTAAAACATGCCAATATATATTTAAATTGTTACGTCCATCGGAAAGAGATATGTTCTAAAACTGCTTTTGGCACGGAAAAAATTTGTCCTTAAGAAATTCACAAACTCGAATATGAGAAAAATTATTGGATATTGATGTATTTTCATAAATAATCTGCGAAGTTTGAGAAAGTATTGACGAACTCGATGCGAACATTCTAAAACGGTTCATCAATTTTTTTTTGTCAATAACTACAAAAATATTATGAGTGATTGGGAAGAGATTCTCAGAGCACTCACAAAATTGGCCTCGATGGCTACGCGTGCGTACGCGCTCTTGATTTATGTTTAAAAACTGGTGAGTAAGCAGTCTCGAGGGTTCGAATCCTCTGAGTTACGAATTGATATTATTATTAGAGAAGTTGTAGGCTCCGGAAGCTTCGATCATGATTCCTTAAAGAAACCCATCCCAAAGCTACCGGAACGTGTACGTCATCCGCTTCTGCTCCTTCTGTCCTAGAAGGTAAGCAAGAGCGGGAAATTTACGCGTGATAACATCGGGCAACACTGTTCCCTGGAGTCAGGTCTCTAGCCGCGGATGACCTTACGCGGCAGACAAGACAGTTGGAGATGAAGGTTTCACCTCTGGATACTTTTTTAGAGCTACCAATCTTTGTAGAATTTAAGAGGAACAGTGTTGACGGACCAGATGGAGTGATCCCAGGAGAACAACCTTTTGCATCCGGTTCGCGATGAAATGAGCCTGACGCTGGCAAGCCGGAATCTTGTTGAGTTGGCTAATAAATGAAGCTTTCATACCTCCAAGGCAGCCGATTATGAGAATTATAAGATGGACTTTGTAGCCTTGGTACAGCTTACTCAGCTCGAAAAGAAGTGCTTGATATTTCGCCTGTTTTTCTCCCTCCTTTGCCGTGATATTACCATCGGCTGGTGCCGAGAATTCAATCACGTAAATGATCTTGTTCTTCAGATCTTGGAGGACAATGTCAGGCTTCGTAGCACTGATTCGTTGAGTGGTGGAGAATGAGAAATTCCAGTAGATCTTACACTGATCATTCTCCACGACTGACTCGAGTTCCCCCTGAGCGTATGGCAAGACGGGCAATAGATCAACACCATAGAAATGCCTAAGATGGTAATATATCACTTTTAGAGCTGCATTGTGTCTCTCTATGTACGCGCAGCGTGCATATTTAGAGCATCCACTGAGAACATGTCCAAGTGTTTCGGGCTCTAGCTTGCACGCTCGGCAGTTGGTATCGCGTACAGATATATTCATTATGCGCTCGCGGTAAACTAAGGTGTCTATGACGCCGTCTTGACAGGCAAAAAGAAATCCCTCGGTCTCCGATCTCAATCCAGCAGACTTGAGAAACATGTTGGTCAGACCCATCGAGAGCTCTTCTCTACGTAGGATGCCGTAGAACTTACCATGGAGGGGTTTCTCAGCATGTTCTCTTAGTAGAAGCGTATGTTCTGCTTCCTGTATACGACTTTTGAGCACCAGAGGTGTTAGTGATGCTAGGCCATGTGTAATGTCGCTGGAATCAAATGGGAGGTCAAGCTCTTCTGCGGCCCTATCTGCTGCATGGTATAGAAACACCGCAGCATTGACGACTTCATGTTGATGTACGAGTCGCATAAGGGAATCCGTGCTTTTTAGAACTGAACAGGCTGTACCCAGAACCGTTCTTCGATGAAGACACTCTAAGCTTAGCAATCCTCTACCTCCTTTATCGCGAGGGAGATATATTCGAGGTACGGAAGATCTAGGATGAAGACTTCGTTGAATTGTCATCATCTTGCGTGTGCTTCGATCAAGTTGTTTTAACTCATCGACGTTCCACTTTACTGCACCAAACGTGTAGAGCAGTATAGGAACGGCCAGCATATTGGTCGCCTGGATCTTATTCTTTCCAGATAATTCGGAAGCCCAAATTTTTCTGAGAATTTGGCGATACCTTTTTCCAAGGGCCGTTTTCAAGTTATGCACATTTTGGGTTTCCGCTTGCGGTATTCCAAGATATGTATATGTTTCTCCAATACCAAGATGTTGAATGTTATTTCCGCCTATGAGTTGAACATCCTGATCGTCACTGGATGATGTAGTTTCTAGTCTTCCTTGGTGTAGGTGGACGCAGGCACACTTGTCCAGTCCGAAGCTCATGCCAATCGCTTTAGAATACCTATTTACCGCATCTACAAGGATGTTAAGGTCCTTTTTTGAGGAAGCAAAGAGTTTAAGGTCGTCCATGTATAAAAGGTGGTTGACCTTATATTCTCTTCTGCTCGGCGGGCCACATAGGTATCCAGAGCTTTTGCCTCGGAGCACAATAGATAGAGGCAAGAGGGAAATGCAGAAAAGTATCGGACTTAGAGAGTCTCCTTGAAAGACCCCCCTCTTATATGTGACAAAGCTTGTAGTCACTTGTCTTTTGTCAGATGTTATGACAAATCTTGTCCGCCACAAGAGCATAAGCTCTTCTATGCATCTCACTATTTTTGGATGCACCTCCATGCACTCAAGGAGCTTGATAAGAAGCTCATGGTTCGTGTTATTGAATGCCTTACGGTAATCAATCCAAGCCATGGACAGATTGCGTCGATACCTGATTGAGTCCTGGGTAATACACCTGTCTATTAACAGGTTCTCCCTGCAACCTGCCAGCCCTCTCTTGCATCCACGTTGTTCGACTATTGCACTCCATACCGGCTCGATAGATGTCAATATCGTCTCTTTGAGGATGCCAGTGAATAGCTTGTAGCTGGTGTTTAAACAAGCTATGGGCCTGTAGTTCTTTGGACATGACAAATCTCCGGCCTTAGGGATCAATACCGTGCGTCCTTCCACTAGCCACTGCGGGACGCGTTGTTCTCCGTTTAAGAAAGTAGTAAATATACTAGCTAGATGTTGGTGCGTAGAAGTAAACTTCTTCCACCAAAAGTTGTTGATTTTATCTGGCCCTGGCGCCGAAAAGTTCTTAGTTCTAGCGATAACTTTCTTCACTTCTTCAGCAGTAATTAGTGGACACTCTTCCTCTGGATCTTGTAACCTTTGCCTTTGGCAAAAGTTACGAAAGAGTGATATATCGGAAGCGTCTTCATTTAGCTGATAAGTATCTCCATATACTTGCTCCCAGAAGATTTGAATCTCTTCTCGACTAGGCGGATTTTTAACTGCACATGACGCTTTATTGAACAGACGGGAAGGATTAGTAGAAAAGGTGGAATTTTCCTGAATCCACTTAACTCGCCGTTCAAGGCGCTGTTTCGCTGTTGAAAGAGATCTTACTTTTTGCATCCAGTGCTGCTTGATGGTCGACAGTTTACACTTGTTCAGCGTGTGATTTGCTTTCCTCAAGTTTCGAGCAAGTGCCCTAACTTTTGGAGTGAACATTATTATTATTATTATTATTATACCATTAAGCCATTTCCCTTTCGGGGTAGGCGTGACTTGCTCGGTTGGAAAGATTGTAAATAGGTATATAGGTATAAAGTAGGTCGGTATATGGGTATATGGTATACAGGCATATATAGGTGTTAGGTATAGATGTTTTAGATTGATCTGGAATTCTCGTGTTATTTATTTAAATGACACGTTCATTCCGCAACACTGCTCCGACCCAGGTTGCTGATCAATCTCTCTAGCGATCACCCCAAGTGAGGAGCCTCACAAAATTGTTATGTATGGTTTCCCACTTGGGCCCATTAGTATCCAAGGTCTTTGTTTCAGGCGCCATTCACTCTATTGTCACTCTATTTACAAACTATTTGTCGCCAAACTTTTCTGTCCTGGCATACTACTCTAGCTTCCTTCACGTCCATGCATTTTTTCATGCAAGCTCTTGTGTTTCTATGGCTTCTTATGTCTCTTCGGATTAATGTCTCATTCACAGATTCTAACCATTCTTTCGGCGGTCTACCTCTGGGCATTCTGCCATTTACTTTACCTTTATACACTTGCTTGGTCAGTCGTTCATCTTCCATTCTTTCAAGATGTTCGAACCACCTCAGCTGATTTCTTTCCCATATGTCAACTAGTGTCTTTCCTGTACCGCATTCTTTGAGGATTGTCTCGTTTCGGACTTTGTCCATCAGTGTTTTCCCGCATATTATGCGCAGAGGTTTCATGCCGATCGCGTTGATTTGACTCCTGTCCTTTTCTTGACAGGTCCATGTCTCGCTACCCTATGATACAGTCGCTGCGAATATAGAATTATGTATGGCCATTTTAGATTTTTTTGATATTTTTTTATTTGTGAGGATGGAACCTGCTCTACCGATAACCTGCTTACCCTTATTTATGCGGCTATCTAACTCCCCATCTATTTTTCCTTCGTTAGTGAATAGATTACCTAGATATACGTATTTGTCTACTTGTTCTAATCTCTCATCATTTAGTACAATGTTGCATATTGTTTACTCACTCTTTCCCTCAAACACCATGATTTTACTCTCATTCACGTTAATTTTGAGGCCCATGTTCGTCATGCTTGTATTAAGTTTATTCAACATTCTTTGCAAGTCCTCGACTGATTCTGCAATAACAATCTTGTCATCTGCGAAAGCTAACCCACGTACCTTCACTGTTTCGAGATCTACACCTTCTTCGTCGAAGAGGGCAGTTCTTAGACACTTATCCATGAATATGATAAATAGCCACGAGGACATAACGCATCGTTGTTTCACGCCTTGCATAATATCGAACCATTCACTCAGTTTCCCATTCACCCTTACACTCGCTTTACTACATGTATATATTGTTTTTATTGCTTGTAGGAGACCTCCATTTACTCCTTACTCTTTAAGGACTTCCCAATGTTCACTTCTATTTACCTTGTCGAATGCTTTTTCTAGGTCAATAAATGCACAGAAAACTTTCTTTCCTACTCCCAAGCTTTTTTCTGTGATCTGTCTTAGGCTAAATATCTGATCTGTGCATGATCTTCCTGGCATAAATCCACTTTGGACTTCCCATATCTTCTCTTCTGTAATTTCCATTACCCAACGAATAAGTATTTTCGAGTATATTTTACTTACGGTACTTAGTAGGCTGATACCTCTGTATTTACTGCAGTTTCTTTTATCTCCATTTCTTTTGTATATTGGTATGATAATCGCTTTTCTCCAATCGTCTGGGACTTTTCCTGTCTCGAAACATAAATTTATCAATTCGCACAATCTGCGAGGTATATGTACTCGCCACCGTATTTAAGCATTCCAGCGCTAATACTGTGTATACCAGCAGCCTTACTGTTTTTCAAGTTCTTAATTATATCTCTGACCTCAGTGATACAGACTTTTTCAATTGGGTTTGCTAATGTATTTTGTTCTATGCCGCAGTTTTGTTGTCCTATGTTTTCACCTCCTAATAGTTCTTTAAAGAGTCTTTTAAAGCGTCTACTATCCCGTCTATATCATACAGTATTTCACCTTTGCTGTTTCTCATGCTGACAAACTCTGTACTTTTACTTTCCTTCAGCTGTTTATATATTAGTTTCATAATTCCTTTCAAGTTGTTTTGTAATTTGTTCTCTTCTTCTATTCTGGTTTTCTCTTTACTCTCTTTGACTAGTCGTTTAACTTTCCTCTTTTTGTGTCTGTAATAATTTTCGAGTCTATTTCTCTTCTCATCGCTAAGACCTGTAATGTTCAGTGTTTTATTGTGCGCTTCTTTATTTTCTTTTTGGGCTGCCTCAATTTCATCGTTCCACCACGCATCGCCAGACTTTCTTCCTACCATCGCCGTACCACAGACTTCAATCGCAGTTTTAACAATGGTATCCCGTAATAAAACCCACGCGCCCTCTCTATCTTTATTGCTTCCAAGCGGCTCTCAAATTGCCTTATCTATGCGTTCGTTTATCTTATTCTGAAAATCTATTCGCACTTTCGGTTTCTGTAAATTTTCGACCATGATTCGCGTTTGTTTCGTTTGTTTGGTTCTCTTCCTTCTCCATCCCTGTCCTAAGTTCATTTTGGAGACTAAAAGGTAATGATCAGTATTGCATTCGGCCCCCTCATGACTCTTGTATCTGTAACTAGTTCTCTTAGTCTTATAAATTAATATAAATTAAATCCCATAAATAAAATTTTTCCTTTTTATATTTAAGTCTGAAATTTTTAGGAACCTTTCGTAAGAAATTCGAACTGTTCGTAAAATACTTCGAAATTAAGTGGGACGATGGTCGTGGGGGTTAAGGCGTAGGCTTTGGACCCACTCCGTCGGCTTGCGGGTTCGATTCCCGCCTCGCACTCTGGAAGAGCCTCAGTGGCCCATGCGGTGAACACTCGCCTAGCAAGGGAGTTGTTCATCTCCGGAGAGTCGTGGGATCGGTACCTATAGAGAAAAAGGTTCTCTAGGTACTTAAGGCTGTTGCTCTTGGTGGTTCGGAACCCACCTTAAACTGTAGGTGTCCCTCCCACCACCAAGAAAGTGCGTGGGGGTGTGTGTAAAGGAATAGGGAAGAGATACAAGAAAAATGTAAACCCTTAGGGGACACATTAGAAGCTTCCATTCCAAAAATACTTCGAAATTTATCCATATGTTTCTCATAGAAATAAGGATTTAATGTTTTTTCCGTGTGCCAAATTCTTTACAAAAATAAATCCATAAAATTAAATTCATTCAGAAAAAAGATCTTCTCCTTTCGCTCCGCTGAAAGATATTGTTGATTTTGTAAAAAATTATTTTTGTATTTGGTATGCTTTAAATGCAAAAAGTGAAATTACGAAAGTAAAATTTTTAGGTCAGCAAGGTCACTTTTTATCACCGAATAAAATTATATGAATAAAATCGCTATCTATCACATTAAAGAACATACAATACAATTCAATGAAAGTAAGATTTTCTGAAATAATGACTACATTCAGAAATAATTTACATGCTAATATTCAATTTTGACTTGGTTTGTTGAAAATGACAACATATGAACAAAAAATAGATAAATATTTGCTTACAAAATGTTGTATGAAATAGTTATTGTTAATATACGTAATTGCTCGTCTAATAATTATTGTGAGCGTAAGGGTGACTCATAACAAGCCTTTCCTTTTGGATTTGCTAAAATCTTAAAGCGGAATTTTCTTTTCTTTGATGATATCATATGACAAGTGGCGCATAATGCGCTGCACAATGGGCTGCATTACATGAGAAATCGGCAAAATTAGACAAATGCGCGTATCAAAAAATTGGAATGTGAGTCTTAAGTTCATGAACTTGCTGATTTCAAATCTCGAATCAAAATTTTGAAAAATCCAAATGGCGGACACGAAATGCCTATTTACGTTACGAAATTGCATCCGACTTTTGTGTGAATCCGCAAGTTTACGGTTTTGGAGTGACTGATTTAAAATATCGACTCAACATTTTTTTTCAAAACAATAGCGGATCGCAAGTGATTATTTAAGTTACTAAAATACATCCGATTTTTGTGAAAATCGGACAAAATTTACAGTTTTGAGGTGACTTTCTTGAAATCTCGAAACAAAATTTTGAAAAAGCAAAATGGCGGACCGGAACTATTCTTTTACACTAGTCGTAAGCCACTTTTGTGTTAGAAATTAATATTTGGGTGCTTTAAAAGTTGTTCACTCAAAATTTTGAATGAAAATTTAGAAAAATATAAATGGTTTGCCTGAAGTGAAGGTAACATTTGAGCTAATTTCGGAAAATTTAGTTATAATGCATTCAATACGAATTTTATTCTTTATAAGCTCAAAACAGCTATCACAAATATTTAGTCAGTTGATCAAATGATAGAGTAATCATCATCGTCGCCAGAAGAAGTAACGGATTCTGATTTGTCAGTAGAGTATTCCATAGACTCATTTAAGCCCTACTTCTCGCGAGAACGATCAATACAGAGGGTACAAAGCAACAGTTCCAAGACTTCTGGTGATAAAGTTTACCCTTTTTTCGGATGCTTCCGAAATTAATACTTCCGATAATAATAATTTTCCAAGTCTCTTGACAAAAAGCTTCTGACTCTTTGCTTCGACCGTGGGCAACGCTGGTATAGTAACACCCGCTCGGGACTGTGTGCAGCAAATTTTTATCGATTTTGAACCTTAGTAACATTTTAAATACATAGGTACTATGCAATGTACAAAAGTCTGGGATCTCCTGGGATCATAAATTACTATTTTTATACTTCTTTTTAGGTTATCAAATTCACACGCTTGCTTGAAATGTACATATTCAACACTGTTTCAAATACACAATGTAAAACGTTAAGAAAAAAATTTCGTACAAAACTAATTTACGTACATTTAACATTTTTCGGCAACGTGAGACATAAAATATTTGACTTCGTGCGAGTCGAATATTTCGATGCACGAAATCGTTGCGCACTTCACTCGAAAAAGGTTAGGTTCGGACTGTCGTCAGTTGAACAGCTCAAAGCATCCCAGATAACAATGCGTGACGGCGCACTGTAGCTGCACGATGTGCGAGCACGATGTGTCGCCGAAAACGCAAGCACGGTGTATGCACGAGCTGAGGGTGATCAATGTTCACTCAAGGTGAGCACACTCGGCGTGCACAATGCGCAGCACAGCGTGCTACCATATGTGCTGTCACAGTGCACGTGTTTTGTGAGAGAAGAATTAATAAAAAATTAATATTAAATCAAAAATACAATTTTTCGAAGTCATGAGATAATAATTATTCATTGACGCGACAGATGCAAGAACTCGATGAGCGCTGGAAACCGCGCGGAAATATTGTCCACTCGAGAAAATTGATCAATGAAAGAAAGTGCCCGAAACGTAAAACAAAAAAAATACCATCGTATTCACCTTGACGCGGCCGACTAATTTTTTTATCAAACCGTCAGGGCTTGGAATACGTGATGAGAAAGGGAAACCTCGTACGTAGGGAAAATCTTCCTGTCCAATTCGATTATTTTCATCAATATCAAAATAGCGCAAATACATTTTATACCTAATATCTGAACCTTAATCACAAAAATCATTATCATTTTCAACAGCAATGACAATAAACGATAGCAAAATCAATAAAATATAACGAAAATAAAGTATCACTCAATATAATAGATCAGGTTCCGAAAACTGTACTAGGCAATAAATAATGAATTGTTCACAACATAGATAATATATTCATTGAAAAATTATTATTGTATTTGCTAGTATTCATTCATAGAATTGCACCGCAGACCAGGCGGCACGAAGCTGAGTGAATGTTTTCATGCTCGGGGTTAGGCCCTTTTGTTCGCATGTACCCCCTTGGGTTAGGCCCGTGCTTAACTTTGGTGTCTCATAAATCGAAAACTGTTTAACGGATTCGCATAAAATTTGGAAGAACAACGTTCAAGAGTGGAGATTATCGATCACATATATCCAATGTATTTTTTCGGCGATCTCGCAAAATGCAAATGTTTTTCTGGTGTCCTGAAAAATTTGGAGAAACGGGGTTAGGCTCTTTTGTTCCCCGACCTTTCAGTTATTAGAACCTGCGGCAGCGTGTGCTGACTTCAACTCGCTGTCATTTCCACAATTTTTGACCGATGTTCTTCAAATTTTCAGGAAAACTTTCTCAAAGTCTATTGAACAACTTTCTCGCACAAGTTATTTCAACATTTTTTCGATATAAATTTCAAGCATTTTTATCGACAAACGGCCGAATGAAAAAGTTTGATGAGAAAAATCAATATCCCAGTCATTAACTGACTATGGATGCCACAGCCATAGACATGGCTGGGACAGATATTTCAATAGAATATGGTTGAGGCATCCATATATATAATTAAAAAAAAGTTAAACAACCACCGTAGGGTACCACTAAGAGCAACTGCCATCTGGAAAAAATGTCAATGGCCCCCAGTAGAACCGCGGTAAAATACACCTATGGCCACGTCTCACATCCGTGAGATGGGTGGTCACAGGGCACGACGAAATCACAACGACAGGCCGGCGAAACCCTCGTGTGTCTTGAGGACACGAAGCGACCCAAGGATGACAGCTTTCTGCATCCATCTCGCAAGAGCCTTGGCATATTTTTGGCACGCGGGTATGGCTTTAAGGTTACGAACCAGCGATAATTTCACACCTCCGAGAGCACCTATCAAAAGAACAATTACTCGTACCGAATATTTTGGGTACAGTCGACGCAGCTCTCTTTTGAGGTCTTGATATCTCTCCTCTTTTTCTTTCTCCTTTGCAGTGATGTTGTATTCGGATGGAGCCGAGAATTCGATCACGAATATAGTTCGTTTCTCGAAGTCTTGGAGAACAATGTCAGGCCTCGAGTGCGCAACGGAGACTGCTGTCCGAAACGAGAAGTGCCAGATTTTCTGGAACTACGATTTTCGGGCAATTGACTCTATATCCCTTGGAGCGTTCGGCAGGGCAGGGTCGCGACCAACACCGTAAGAGCGACAAAGGTGGTAATAAAGTACTCTTAGGGCCGCATTATGTCTATAGATATACGTTGTTCCTGCGTGGGTCGGACACCCCGATAGTATATGTTCTAGGTACTCAGCGTGTGCATGACACGCTCTGCACCTATCACTGGGAACTTCTTGACATAAAATGCGGGCGCGGTATGCTAAGGTGGAGATTACACCGTCCTGGCATGCGAAAATAAAGCCCTCTGTACCTGAATTGAGCCCTGATGATTTGAGGAAAGCAAAAGTTTGCTCCTTCGACAAGGACTGTTTTTCTACATTTCTGTAAAAGTTTCCGTGCATTTGCTTGTCGAGTAGCTCTTGGTGAAATTTTCCAACCTCTGCTTTCTTTACTTCGGCTTTTAGACGTGAAGCATCTACATGGAGTAATGCACTTTCCTCACTTCTGATGTTAAAATTCAGGCCAAGGGTCTCAGCAGCTTGCTCTGCGGCTTTGTAAAGGAACGCCCCTTCGCCAATCATCTCGTGGTTTCTGACCATCTTTAGGAGAGGATCTCTGCCATTCGCAATGATGTAAGCTGTACTCAAAACAATTCGGTTATGAAGACACTGGAGATTCAGAAGTCCGCGTCCGCCTTGCTGGCGTGAAATGTATAATCGCGGAACTGACGAATTGATATGCAAGCTTTTATGCATATGCATGATCTTACGCGTGGTGACATCAAGGGCCTTAAGCTCGTTCTTCGTCCATTGAACCACCCCAAACGAGTAGAGTAGAACCGGGACGGCAAGCATGTTAGTCGCAGATACCTTGTTCAACGCCGACAGATTGGAAGACCAAATCTGTCGAAGAAGATGCTTGTATCTGCTTCGGAGAGACTCCTTCACTGATGTTACGTCCTGAATGCGGCTTTGAGGCACGCCCAGGTATGTATAGGTCTCTCCAGTGTTAAGATGTCTAATAACACTTATATCCACAAGCTCAGGGTCCTTGGGAACGCCAGTAATCTTTCCTTTCTTCAAATGAATTTTGGCACACTTGTCCAAACCAAAGTCCATCCCAATCTCTCCTGTGTAGTTCTTGACGATATTTAAAGCAGTTTGAAGTTTGCTTTTACCAGCGGCATAGATCTTCAGGTCATCCATATAGAATACATGAGTGACCTCATGCTCACGCTGATTAGTGTCGCCACAGAGGTATCCAGGAGAATTTCGTAGTGCAAGAGATAGAGGCAAAAGTGTGATGCAAAAAAGCAAAGGGCTCATACTATCCCCTTGAAAGACGCCCCTCTGGAAGGTGACGTTGTTCGTCGTCAGACGATAATTCCTAGATGAGATGGTAAATCTAGTTTTCCAAAGAGGCATCAATCTCTCTATGCATCTCACTATGTGTGGATGTACCTTCAAGCTTTCCAACAGACAGATGATAAGTCTATGAGAGGTTGAATCAAAAGCTTTCCGGTAGCCAATCCAGGCCATTGACAGGACGCGCTGATGGACTGTAGCGTCTTTACAGACACACCTGTCAATCAGCAGGTTCTCTCGACAGCCTGCTACACCTTTTTTCGAGCCACGTTGTTCGTACATCTCTCGCCATACAGGCTCAATTCGTCGAACAATCCTGTTGTTTAGGATAGCTGTAAAAATCTTATACAGTCTGTTCAAACAAGTTATTGGCCTGTAATTCTCTGGTTTGGACAAGTCGCCTTTTTTCGGTAGGAGTATAGTGCGTCCTAACACTAGCCACTGCGGAATGGGCATCTCCGACTTTAAATATGAGGTGAATATGCGGGCCAAATGTTGGTGTGTAGAAGTAAACTTCTTCCACCAAAAGTTCTTGATACAATCTGGTCCAGCACCGGAAAAGTTCTTCGTGCCTCTAAGTGCTTTTTTCACCTCTTCGGCAGTGACTGATGGGCACTCCTCCTCAGATTTTATGAGGCTGTCGCAAAACTCCTTGAAGCGAATGCTATTGTCAGTATCCTCCTTCAACTATAGTGTTTTCGGGATCTTGTACACCTCTCTCCAAAAAGTCTCTACCTCCTTGGGCTTGGGTGGATTTTTTACAAAAACAGGGGGATCACTGAAGAGGCGCGATGGGTCAGCGAGAAACTGTTGATTCTCTCTGATCCATCTCTCCCTCTTCTGTATCCTCCTCCATGCGTCAGATTACAGCCTTCTTTTGTCAACAATATGCTGCTTGATTGTCAGCAGCTTTGACTGGTTCAGTGTGTGATTCAAGGTCCTTAGTTCTTGGGCAAACTTTCAAACCCTTTCCGTGAACTCTTGCGAGATATCTCCACGAAGGGAGGCATCCATTTTAGCCAGATCTTGGGGCTTAAGAGGAACTTGCATGTTGATGTTCCTCCTTGTACTGAAATTGCCATCATCTTCAAGAAGGTGCCTACTTTCTGCGGTTGGTCTTAATGTCGTTTCATCTTCGTCTGCAGCTTGTTCAAGCAGCGGTTGAGGAAGCGCTCCGCGTACATATCCATTTTTGCGGAGGTAGTCGGCTTGATTTCGCAAAGACTGATGCGAAACGTGTTGAAGCTCTGGGTGTTTCTGGCACCACAGAGTATGCATACGCGCCATAAAGCCTCCACGAACAGGGATAATACTGGCATCGTAGCAGTCTAACACATCATTCTTAAGTTGATCCGTCCACTCAATGTGGGCGTTTCGCCGGTTCGTCGTTGTGTTTCCATCTAAATTATTTTCAGCACCCCGAACTCTAGGATGATCGGCATTGTTTGCCGATCCATTGTCGGGTGCTCTGCGCGTTCGATCGTTTTGAACCGCATCTACAACATTTTGGTGGTTTGTTGGTTTCATTGTTGTTCCCACGAGCAGCTGGGGAAAGGGTTTGTCAATCCTTGTAGAGCCCCGCGTGCAAGGATAAGGCTGATACTCTGAGACGTCGCCCGGTATCCCAGAGTCACCGTTAAAGACACCTCACCCAGGTGCCATGCAGCTTTCGGCACGGTTCTCACACCTTCGCTTAGGGGTTATTCCTTCGGGACCATCCCTGGACAATTGTCCGCGACTGCTTATTAATTATTGTATCCATATTCAGCAGAATCCCTTGGTACGGGGACCCTCTATCCGCAACCCAAGGACGCGTTCGGTGGCTTTGTCATAAGCCCTTCGGTTCTATTCCAAGGGAATCGAAACCGAAACCGAACTATATATATATATATATATATATATATATATATATATATATATATATGAAGATCCCTCTAAAGGTTCCTCAGTGTCAGTATGCTTCAGAAAAACTACACAGCAGGATCCTTTACAGGTTCCTGTACAGGAATATTCATGTGGGACAGAAGTAGCACAGGATCCTTCAAGAGATATTTTTGCGAGTATCCCACCTGCTCAGGAACCAGTACATGATCGTTTATAGTAAAGGATCCTGCCTAGGGAATTTCTTGCAGCAACATACACGATAATGCAGGAACCTGTACAGGTATTTAAATGCCCAGGTTCGTCTACAGGAACGTGCACAAGTTCCTTCGCAGGATCCGCGGCAGGAACCGGTGCACCAGGAACATGCGCACATTCCTGTACATTAATCTGTGCAGGAACCTCCAAAGAAACCTGTCAGATTTCTGTACAGGAATTTTCAGCGGGGTTTTAAGAAACTATTGGTAATTTTCAGATACCGTTGCTGAAGCTTAATAAAAATTTAGTAAATTTACTATAAAAGTTACAGAATTTCGTTTTCAGCAACCTAGTTTCGTCAGTTACTTCAGTATCTCAAATGTGTCATATATAATGTATAATTACAGTAGGATTTGTCCTAAAAATTAAAAATTTCATCAATCAAGCAAAAATACCGCATTATAACCTCAAAACTGAGGCATAACAGGCGGAGATTTTGAAATTGTACTTTCTACGTTTCAATGAGTAATTAGTTCAATATTAGTTCAGCATCAATATCCAGTCGAATAAGTAACTATAAAACTTCTATAAAAGCCTATTGGCGTTAGGAATTTGGAAGAATAGGGTTAGAACCCCTGAGAAAGGCTTTTTTGGCTATTATCAAGAAATCGTAGGAGAGAAATTGGGGTTGCCAGAACCTTTAAAAGGTTGTTAAATCAAAGTGAATTCCTTGCAATTTAAAGTTAATATAACATTTATTAATGCAAGAAATTTATTTAAGTTCTGTCAATGTTTGTTTCCAGTAGAAGTGCCTGTGTATTTGCATTACCGTGAAATACGCGGGGTGCGTGGAGTACTCTAAACAGTGACAGCATACTTAGATAGTATATCCCCTTTCTTAATTCTCCACACTTTTTGTTTATGGTTAGCGACAAATAATTTTTTTACAACAATATCGACTGGATGGAAATTGTATGGAATCAAATTTTCTACAATTTTGTTACTTCCCTCTTTTATCGAGAAATGCAAAATACGCGTGTAAATCGACGAAAAAACAAAATCCAAGATGGCGTACACTTCCGGTAATTAATTCTTTGACAATTATGTGATTTCTTAATTTACTCCGCAAGTGTTTTTCGAGTGACAAGAGTCTAAAATGATTGGGCTAAGAGGCTAAGTACACAATTACATACTGAGCGTTGCTACATCAGGCTGCTACATCAACGAGCCACAAAAATCTCACAGCCAATCAGAGATAGCGTTAACTCTGGCAGGCAGCAAAAGCCACTGTTCCCGGACAGAAATGCGGCCGGGAAGACGTACTTTCGGCTAGGGGACGAAGAAAAATAATTTTTTTAACTGAAAATTTAACTATTTCAGTATTAGCTGAAAACTATTTGGTTGAAAATTCATCTTTTTGATAGAAAATTAATATTCTTGGTGGAAAATTCTTTTTCTCGGTGAAAATTTCAACTACTTGGTAGTTGATTCAAAATTGATTTGGTTGACCCAAACAAATTTTTTGGTTGTTTGAACCAGATATTTTGGTAGATGGAGTACTTAGTTGATGCAACCAACAATTTTGTTTATTCCAATCAAATATTTTGTTGAATCAACGAAATTTTGTTTGAATCGACCATATTATAATGTAAATTCAAGAAAAAACTTTTTTTTTATGCAAGAACTTTTTTTCTGAGTGTGGTTACCTCCATGGCGATAACTCATTTCTCGCAAAAATGTTAAGACAATGAACTCGCTGGTAATCTTATTTTGATAATCCCATTTAATACTTAGTCTCAGGTTTAGAAAGTAGTACTAATGCGTACGTTATTATCATGCTTTGTGATTACGGGAAGCGGATACATTTTTAACTACTTTTTGTATCAATTTTCTTTGCATAACAGACATAAATTTCAGGGCATGCAAAAAGTTTTTTACATAGCGTGTACGACTGGGAGGAGACTTTAGCGAAGACAGGAAACCAAGCATTGAGCGCATCAGTGCTTCCGGATGGATGGTTGCTGTGGTTTCCGGTCCGTTATATGTGCGTTGAACGTGTAGAGCGGAATAAGGGACTCGTATTGTGTTTGCGAATGCATATAGCAGTGTGACAAACGAACATGAAGCGAGAATTGGAGAAACCACCTGTTATGTGAACCTCCATTTCTTTAAACCATGTCTTGCAAGATTACTAAATACCAAGAAATGGTTCCGTTGAGAATCACTGAATTTAAGATATAAAAAAAGAGTTTTTACTCTCGCGCATGATTACTTCTTTATGATTATATTAATTGAATTAACTCAACAGAGCAAGCAAAACAACAAACGGAAACTTAAAAAGAAGATTAAATATTCAATCTGTGTACGTTTAATTTCAGTGTATAATTACAGCTATTTTGAAAAATATCGTTATTTAGAATTAAACGTATGAATGACACCACAATTGAAATAACATTAAATTTGAAAGTTACATGCTGATTTTATTTTCTGTCATTATCACCCTCGTTATCGCCTTATATTTATCATTGATCCCGGAAAAGGGAAAGTAAAGGGATATTCCAATGTCTATTCGAATGGGCTGAGGGTCATAAGTATTTCGAAACCACTACTCAGTATTTTTTAGTAACACGAATCCTACAGCTTTTAAACATTTTTGTTGAAAATTTGTCATTCATTATAAATCTAATGATTGTAATGTAATTATCTTACGATCTCCCGTGATGAAACCTGACATTCATGTTTAACTTGACATTCATGTTCAACTTGACTCACCTGAAACAGAAAATAAGAGATTAATGAAGTTTTATTTACACTTTGTTTTGTCTTTTAAAAATTACTTTTTAAATAAAATCGAGGCAGAAAACAAATGGGTCGAGCATTGAAAGTATCAGAAGATTCGATCTCGTACTTCCACAGGAGTGGAAGTACGAAGTTCAAACGTGCTTCGTTATTCAATTGTACTTCGCTGCCTCGTCCTCTAGATCACATTATGTAGTAACGCAGTTACTGCTCGTTCCGACACAGTTATTTTAAATTTGAATTCAAATTTTTTGCCTCCCCATGTTTGTACATTAGATGGCGCCTTAGTCCGTCTTCCGTAGATTCTCCATTATGTAGTTCTGTGCGTTCCGAGACAGATCGAACGCTAATAAAAATTGAAAAGAAAAGTGTTTCTAGTGGTTTTCGGAATATGAGTCCACCAAATAAAGATGAAAATCGTCGAGGTAAGAAGAGGAAGCACAAAAAAGAAGAAAGAATCATGAAGAAGCTGCGAAAGCTAGAAAAGAAAGTGAAACGTGCTAAGAGACGCAGGAAGCGTTCAGGATCGACATCGTCCAGTTCATCGTCCAACTCAGTGTCCCGCTCATCGTCGGGATCTCCGGTTCGCTGGAAGTCCAGGTCTCCTCGAGAAAAGGGTGGTACGCCTTATCCGAGAAAAACGTCACACCCCAGGTGAAAAAAGACGAAAGGCGGTGCGCTTCGCTCGAGAAGCAAGTCAGGCCATAGTGCAAGCTTTGAATCTAGACCTCCTTGCGAAAAAGGTGATGCACGTCTTCTGCGAGAAACGTCACACCCTAGAGGAGAGTCAGAAAATAATAATGCAAGGTCATCAAAGCGCAGTTCTCATTCATCCGACTCGAGAAGTCGATCGAGATCTAAAAATCGCAGCTCGAGAAGCAAGTCGAGCTCCGATAGAGAGAACTCAGTCGGTAAGACTGACAAACGCAACTAAGAGGGCGATAAGGAAACTGAACAGGCTGTTGATAAAGTAGACCCCCTACTTGACCGGATGAAAAAGAATACCTTCAAAGAAGCAGTGCTGTCTCCACCAATTGTCGACTCAGTGGCAGAAATATG
The DNA here is from genome assembly GCA_932178445.1 of Andricus quercusramuli. Lineage (NCBI taxonomy): Eukaryota > Metazoa > Arthropoda > Insecta > Hymenoptera > Cynipidae > Andricus > Andricus quercusramuli. The sequence goes on from CAKNXH010063013.1 coordinate 155,835, forward strand.
GACAAGAATCCTTAAATCAGTGTTGCCAAAAGAGTCCCTTCAAGAACTGATGGAAAAATACCCACCAGCAAAAAAATGTGCTATGCTGGGTACTCCGTCTCTCAATCCAGAAATTCGGCTAAAACCGCCAGCCAAGAAAAAAGATGATGTTAGGGTCACAGATCAAAAACAACTTGCAACTGATATAAGTGCCATTGGACAAGCACTGACAGAAATTTTAAAAGGGGAGAAACTATCAAGAGACACCCTCTTTGATATCGTGAGTGACGCCCGAAAGATCCTCACAGATTTACTTATAAGTCAGTCATACTTTCAGACAAGGCAAAAGAGGACCTAAGCTGGTGGTTCGATAATATACAAAATTCTAGTAATCCCATCAGAGAGGAAATCTACGCGAAAGAAATATTCACTGATGCATCCCTCACCGGATGGGCTGCTTTCTGTAAAGTTCATAAAGCCCACGGATGGTGAGACAGAGAAAAACAAAAGCAACACATTAATTACTTGGAGCTTAAAGCAGCATTTTTTGTATTAAAATGCTTTGCAAAAGAAAATAACAATTGTGAAATACTTCTCAGAATGGACAATACGACAGAAATCTCATACGTAAACAGAATGGGGGATATTAAACACCCAAAACTCACACAGCTCAGAAGAGTCATATGGCAGTGGTGCGAGAGTCGACAAATTTGGGTTCGCGCTTCCTATCTAAGGTCGGAAGAGAATGTAGAAGCTGATGAACAATCAAGAATTGCGCTGAGTGAGACAGAATGGGAGCTCGCAGACTGGGCATTCCAGAAAATCAAGAAAAAATTTGGTCCTATGGCAATAGACTTTTTTGCATCACGGACAAATGCCAAATGTCAAAAATTCGTATCGTAGCATAGGCATCCATACTCTTTTGGAGTAGATGCTTTCACAATGAATTGGTCCAGTCATTTTTTCTACGGTTTCCCACATTTCTCTTTATTACTAAGAGTTTTACGAAAAAATCAAGTAGATAAAGCGGAGGGGATTGTAGTTGCGCCACTTTGGCCAACTAAAACCTGGTATCCGATTTTTATATCCTTGGTGGTAACTGAACCCGTAATATTTAGACCTAATCGAAGTCTTTTGACATGTCCTTACAGAGATACACACCCGCTGTGAGCCACACTTTTCCTGGTAGCGGGACGATTACCAGGCAGGTGTTCAGTGCAAGAGGAGCAACAGATGATTCTGCAACGATAATGATTAAATCCATCTCCGAAGGGACACTAAAACAATATAGCAAAGCCATACAATTATGGTGAGAATTCTGCCAGGAAAAAGAAGTTCCTTTGTTCAACTGTTCAACAAAAATTGTTCTTGAATTTTTCACAAAAGTTTTGGGAAGTATAAAATCTTACAGTACCCTAAACATCTATAGAGCAGCGTTGTCCCTTCTGATGGGAAAGGAACTTGGGAAAGATATAGCCGTATCGAGGTTTTTCAAAAGAGTTTCAGCTTTAAAGCCACAAAAGCCAAGGTATTCAACTACGTGGGATCCGGAGCCAGTTCTGGGGAATTTTTCAAAATCATACCTAAATGAAAGTATTTCTCTCGAGACTCACTAAAAAATTAGCTACCCTATTGGCATTCGTAACGGCTCAGCGCGTTCAAACTCTCGCAAAAATAAAGCACAGAATAAAACCGCAGGTCGTAACACAAGCCAACCTGTGCTCAACATTCCTTTTTTCACGGAAAACCCACAGTTGTGTATAGCGTCAGTGCTCCAAACTTACATTCAAAGAATGTTTGCCCTTCGAAAAGAAGATATGAGCAAATTATTCCTCACTTTTAAAAAACCTCATCACGAGGCAACCTCACAGTCCATAAGCCGTTGGATCTAGGAAAGCATGGAGGAAAGCGGTATCGACACGAGGATATTTAAGGCCCATAGCACAAGGCATGCGTCCACATCCGCAGCAGCTCGTAGAGGAACGACCATAGAGGTAATTCGACAAGCAGCAGGCTGGTCTAAAAATTCGACAGCCTTTGCTCGATTTTATAATTGTCCTATTTCCCAAGAAAATGTTTTCGGCTCTGAAGTTCTTCTAGGTAGCGGTTAACATGTAGTCTATGGTTAAAAAAAAAAATCTACACTTGTAAGTTAACTCTGACATAAAAATAAAATTTGAGATTATATAAAAATCGCAACGAGCTTTAGCTTTAAACATCTACATAAGGTGATCTACAGGATGAGGCAGCAAAGTGCAATTGAACGATTGAAAGAACTTACCTATAGTGAAGCTCAATCGTAATTGTGTGAGCTGCCTCGTCCGAATAGATCCAACCCACCCAATACAAATTTTTCCCACTTTAATCCACGCCCTAATATATATAAAAACAGTAAAAAGTTTTAGTTTTTACATTGCTGCGATTTAAACCTTCTTTAAAATACAATGGAGAATCTATGGAAGACGGACTAAGGCGCCATCTAATGCACAAGCATGGCGGGCAAAAAATTTGAATTCAAATTTAAAATAACTGTGCCGGAACATGCAGTAACTGCGTTAATACATAATGTGATCTATTTGGACGAGGCAGCTCACACAATTACGATTGAACTTCACTATAGGTAAGTTCGTTCAATCGTTCAATTTTCACTTTGACGCTCTTGGTACGTTTGTTATGTCACTTCAACTTATAACTGACTTTTTTTTTATACCATTAGGCCGTTTCCCTTTCAGCGAGCCTCTAGGGGTAGGCGTGACACTACCCGATTCGGGTAGTGTTTCTAGGTGGATAGTTTCTTGTAGTAAATAACTACAAGTGTGGGCTCACCACACCCACGACCGCCAACAGCAACGCAGTAGTATTATTCTCGAACGGTCACCCATCCAAGTACTAACCGCGCCCAACTCTGCTCAACTTCAGTTATCTAACGGGAACTGGTGTTTCCAGCGTGGTATGGCCGTTGCCTTTTAATTCGTGATAACACGTTTTATTATGTTTCATCGATAAATCAAGAGACGGACAGTTCATAAAGGAATCAAGTGGTTTTCATGACACCGGAAATTAATCCCCGTTGATGTTCATAAAATAGATCATAGAGTTAGTACTTACTCTCTATTATGCGCTAAATACAAAGCTTTCGATGCTTGTGAGAGATTTCAAACTTCTGTTACAAGAGACGAAGGTAATTCCTAATTAAATTGAATCATTTTATGCATAATGTATTATGTATATTGTTTTATGTGTATTGTTTTATGTAGAGTAGAGATCTTCAAGGGAAAGTTGTGTCAAGACCGTAGAGTTTTTTGATTGGCCCAAGCAAATCCGAACCAAAAGGCCTAAAAAGCGCGCGATTTACGATTCCGAGTTTTTAATCTCTTCCTTCTTTATTGAAAAACAATTTAAATTGACTATGTGAAGCTTGTAAATTATGAAATAAATCATAGTTACATTTAAGCACAGTCTACAGATCGATTTAACCTAATTTAACGCAGTTTAATATTGAATTAGTTTGAATTTTTCAATCGTTTCAACCAAAAACTATGGGTTCGGGTTTGTATGCCCATTAGCTAGAAATTAGCTTCTTGACTCAACTCTGTCCCTTGAGAATCTCCAGTTCTATGTAGATGGCATACATGTAATTTATGTCTAAGTGTGATCAGAGATAGATGGGTGCACTCAGAGTTTTTCGTTGAATCGTTTTGATTGATTTTAGAAAAAATTTCATTGTTTCAACAACATTCTTTGGTTGGATCTACCGAATAATTTAAGAGAGAATTTTATTCGAATCAAGCAAAAGATTCGGTTGATTCAACAAAAATATTTTGTTGAAAGCATCTTAAAAGTCACCGACTTAGTACGATCGCGTATTCTCCGATTCAAGATGAGAGTCCACATGCGAGAGTTTTTAGCGTCGCGAAAAAAAACATAAAAATATAATACGTTTGCGTTTCCACCTCAGTGATCCTTTTCAAAATAAGTGATCCGGAAGCAAAATTGACTGGGATTATAAGTGATTATGTGAAAAATACGCAAGATTACTTGAATCTATGATAGATCACCTAAGATTGCGTGATCAAGTTTTTTATTAAACAGGAGAACGATTTTGTGAATAAAATAAAAAAAGGATCCTACACAATTTATATTGCAAATGTCTTGTCGTGGAACTGTCTCATCTTATGATATTCAGTAGTTAAATAAACTACCAAATGATTCACACAAGATTACACAATTCCATGGTAAGCCATTTACAATGTAAATTGTGATAGGTCCTTTATGGTGCGATGAACTACAAGTTTTGGTTAAATCAATCAAAGTATTTATTTAGACCATCAAAAATACTCCCTTGAAATAACTAAAATATTCTCTTGTATAAAAAAGCAAAATATTTTCTCAAACGAACCAAAAGTTTTACTTGGATCAACTAAAATATTTGGTTGGATCAACCAAAATATATGGTATAATCAATCAAATTTTACTAACCAAAAAATTGTCTCGAGTCAAACGCACTATTTTATTTTTCTTGTTTATAAATTACAACTCAAAAATTAAGAAGAAGCTTTGAAGACAAAGGCGGAATTCCAGTGAAGTATCAAGATAAATCATTACTATTATTGTTAAGGATAAATGCAATTGCAGATCATGAATGTTGGAAATTTAACTGTTTTTTGTTTCTCGGAGGGGGGGGGGTATAATCTTTCTATGACATAAATTAAACTACGTTAAAACACTTTATCCGTTCAATTAAGTTGAAAATTCACAAATTAAAATTGGAAAGTCAGACTTTTGTTTCAAAATGCGTTTTGATCTTTGTTTACTGAAATAATTCTTCTCAAAAATTCGAAAATTTCACTTCTTTTTCAAGAATTATGCTTCAAATAGACTATATATGTATATATAATTAAAAAAAAGTTAAACAACCACCGCAGGGTACCACTAAGAGCAACCGCCATCTAAAAAAAAAAAATGTCAATAGCCCACAGTAGAACCGCGGTAAAATACACCTATGGCCACGTCTCAACTCCGTGAGATGGGTGGTCACAGGGCACGACGAAATCACAACGACAGGCCGGCGAAACCCTCGTGTGTCTTGAGGACACCAAGCGACCCAAGGATGACAGCTTTCTGCATCCATCTCGCAAATGCCTTGGCATATTTTTGGCACGCGGGTATGGCTTTAAGGTTACGAACCAGTGATAATTTAGCACCTCCGAGAGCACCATTCACACGAACAATTACTCGTACCGAATATTTTGGGTACAGTCGTAGCCGAGAATTCGATCACGAATATCGTTCGTTTCACGAAGTCTTGGAGAACAATGTCAGGCCTCGAGTGCGCAACGGAGACTGCTGCCCGAAAATCGTAGTTCCAGAAAATCTGGCACTTCTCGTTTCAGACAATTGACTCTATATCCCTTGGAGCGTTCGGCAGGGCTGGGTCGCGACCAACACCGTAAGAGCGACAAAGGTGGTAATAAAGTACTCTTAGGGGCGCATTATGTCTATAGATATACGTTGTTCCTGCGTGGGTCGGACACCCCGATAGTATGTGTTGTAGGTACTCAGCGTGTGCATGACACGCTCTGCACCTATCACTGGGAACTTCTTGACATAAAATGCGGGCGCGGTATGCTAAGGTGGAGATTACACCGTCCTGGCATGCGAAAATGAAGCCCTCTGTACCTGAATTGAGCCCTGATGATTTGAGGAAAGCAAAAGTTTGCTCCTTCGACAAGGACTGTTTTTCTACATTTCTGTGAAAGTTTCCGTTCTTGTCGAGTAGATCTTGGTGAAATTTTTCAACCTCTGCTTTCTTTACTTCGGCTTTTAGACGTGAAGCATCTAGATGGAATAATGCACTTTCCTCACTTCTGATGTTAGAATTCAGGCTAAGGGTCTCGGCAGCTTGCTCCGCGGGTTTGTAAAGGAACGCTCCTTCACCAATCATCTCGTGGTTTCTGACCATCTTTAGGAGAGGATCTCTGCCATTCGCAACGATGTAAGCTGTATTTAAAACAATTCGGTTATGAATACATTGGAGATTCAGAAGTCCGCGTCCGCCTTGACGGCGTGAAATGTATAATCGTGGAACTGACGAATTGATATGCAAGCTTTTATGCATATGCATGATCTTACGCGTGGTCCTCGGGAACGCCAGTAATCTTTCCTTTCTTCAAATGAATTTTGGCACACTTGTCCAAACCAAAGTCCATCCCAATCTCTCCTGTGTAGTTCTTGACGATATTTATAGCAGTTTGAAGTTTGCTTTTACCAGCGGCATAGATCTTCAGGTCATCCACATAGAATACATGAGTGACCTTATGCTCACGCTGATTAGTGCCGCCACAGAGGTATCCAGGAGAATTTCGTAATGCGAGAGATAGAGGCAGAAGTGTGATGCAAAAAAGCAAAGGGCTCATACTATCCCCTTGAAAGACGCCCCTCTGGAAGGTGACCTTGTTCGTCGTCAGACGATGATTCCTAGATGAGATGGTAAATCTAGTTTTCCAAAGAGGCATCGATCTCTCTATGCATCTCACTATGTGCGGATGTATCTTCAAGCTTTCCAACAGACAGATGATAAGTCTATGAGAGGTTGAATCGAAAGCTTTCCGGTAGTCAATTCAGGCCATTGACAGGACGCGCTGATGGACTGTAGCGTCATTACAGACACACCTGTCAATCAGCAGGTTCTCTCGACAGCTTCTCTTTTCGAGCCTCGTTGTTCGTACATCTCTCGCCATACAGGCTCAATTCGTCGAACAATCCTGTTGTTTAGGACAGCTGTAAAGATCTTATACAGTGTGTTCAAATAAGTTATTGGCCTGTAATTCTCTGGTTTGGACAAGCTGCCTTTTTTCGGTAGGAGTATAGTGCGTCCTAACACCAGCCACTGCGGAATGGGCGTCTCCGACTTTAAATATGAGGTGAATATGCGGGTCAAATGTTGGTGTATAGAAGTAAACTTCTTCCACCAAAAGTTCTTGATACAATCTGGTCCAGCACCGGAAAAGTTCTTCGTGCCTCCAAGTGCTTTTTTCACCTCTTCAGCAGTGACTGATGGGCACTCCTCCTCAGATTTTATGAGGCTGTCGCAAAACTCCTTGAAGCGGATGATATTGTCAGTATCTTCTTTCAACTCTAGTGTTTTCGGGATCTTGTACACCTCTCTCCAAAAAGTCTCTACCTCCTTGGGCTTGGGTGACTTTTTCACAGAAACAGGGGGATCACTGAAGAGGCGTGATCGGTCAGCAAGAAACTGTTGATTCTCCCTGATCCATCTCTCCCTCTTCTGTATCCTCCTCCATGCGTCAGATTACAGCCTTCTTTTGTCAACAATATGCTGCTTGATTGTCAGCAGCTTTGACTGGTTCAGTGTGTGATTCAAGGTCCTTAGTTCTTGGGCAAACTTTCAAACCCTTTCCGTGAACTCTTGCGAGATATCTCCACGAAGGGAGGCATCCATTTTAGCCAGATCTTGGGGCTTAAGAGGAACTTGCATGTTGATGTTCCTCCTTGTACTGAAATTGCGATCATCTTCCAGAAGGTGCCTGCTTTCTGCGGTTGGTCTTAATGTCGTTTCATCATCGTCTGCAGCTTGTTCAAGCAGCGGTTGAGGAAGCGCTCCGCGTACATATCCATTCTTCCGGAGGTAGTCGGCTTGATTTCGCAAAGACTGATGCGAAACGTGTTGAAGCTCTGGGTGTTTCTGGCACCACAGAGTATGGATACGCGCCATAAAGCCTCCGCGAAGAGGGATAATACTGGCATCGTAGCAGTCTAGCACGTCATTCCTAAGTTGATCCATCCACTCAATGTGGGCGTTTCGCTTGTTCGTTGTCGGGTTTCCATCTAAACTATTTTCAGCACCCCGAACTCTAGGATGATCGGCATTGTTTGCCGATCCATTGTCGGGTGCTCTGCGCGTTCGATCGTTTTGAAGCGCATCTACAACATTTTGGTGGCTCGTTGGTTTCATTGTTGTTCCCATGAGCAGCTAGGGAAAGGGTTCGTCCATCCTTGTAGAGCCTTGTAGAGCCATCCTTGTAGAGTATATATGTATATATATACACTACCGTCGGAAATTGTGCGCACGACTCGCGTGAGCGCTATTAAAAATCACTGCTGACTTCGAACCACGATATTTCGGCGAAAAAAAGAGATAGAGCATTTTGTTTAAAAACGGTTGGAAAGGTCATGAAATTCCACGTCTATTGGTACCCAACAAAGATTTTTTTGACCTTCTAAAAACAGTACAGCACTTGAGAAGTTCAAAACAAAATTCAAGATTTTCTCAAATTTTCTACCTCAAATTCAACTCTTTGCCCGAGATGTGATTAAAAATGTTCAATCGTATCCGAGCTCAATTTTAATCCACGAGCATGGTTCTCGGCCGGTTTGCTGCTCGTCTCCTTCGTTGAGGCAGGACCGAACAGGCCACGCACTAAGGTGGCGCCTCTTATACTTTTGGTACTCTTCATTAGTAATTTTTATTTCAAGTTATGGTGGATGAAAAAAAATATTTATTGTTATTAGTGATTGTTAACAATTATTTGAATCTAATATTATCTCCAAATTGAAGAATAGTACGATGTCCACTTAGGCGCCACCTCTGTGCGTGGCCTATTCGGTCCTGCCTCAACGAAGGAGGCGAGTAGAAGATCAGCTGAGAACCGTGATCGTCGATTAAAATTGAGCTCAGATACGATTGAACATTTTTAATCATATCTCGGGCACCCATGAAGATTTTTTATGTTTTCTTGGCTTAAATTAAAGATAAGATTTCAGGCTCGATGGTGTGTAATTTTCAGGTTTTTGAACAAATTTTCCTAGGTCGTGCAAAAAGTTGAATTTGAGGTAGAAAATTTGAGAAAATCTTGAATTTTTTTTTTGAACTTCTCAAGTGGTGTACTATTTTCAGAAGGCCAAAAAAATATTTGTTGGGTACCAATAGACGTGGAATTTTATGAGCTTTCCAACTGTTTTTTTTAGAAAATGCCCTATCTCTTTTTCTCGCCAAAATATCGTGGTTCGAAGTCAGCAGTGATTTTTAATAGCGCTCACGCGAGTCATGCGCACAATTTCCGACGGTAGTGTATATATATATATATATATATATTTTCGGTTTCGGTTTCTATTCCCTTGGAATAGAACCGGAGGGCTTATGACAAAGCCACCGAACGCGTCCTCGGGTTGCGGATGGAGGGTCCCCGTACCAAGGGTTTCTGCTGAATATGGTTACAATAATTAATAAGCAGTCGCGGACAATTGTCCAGGGATGGTCCCGAAGGAATAACCCCTAAGCGAAGGTGTGAGAACCGTGCCGAAAGCTGCATGGCACCTGGGTGAGGTGTCTTTAACGGTGACTCTGGGATACCGGGCGACGTCTCAGAGTACAGCCTTATCCTTGCATGCGGGGCTCTACAAGGATTGACAAACCCTTTCCCTAGCTGCTCGTGGGAACAACAATGAAACCAATAAACCACCAAAATGTTGTAGATGCGGTTCAAAACGATCGAACGCGCAGAGCACCCGACAATGGATCGGCAAACAATGCCGATCATGCTAGAGTTCGGGGTGCTGAAAATAATTTAGATGGAAACACGACGACGAACCGGCGAAACGCCCACATTGAGTGGACGGATCAACTTAAGAATGACGTGCTAGACTGCTACGATGCCAGTATTATCCCTGTTCGCGGAGGCTTTATGGCACGTATGCATACTCTGTGGTGCGAGAAACACCCAGAGCTTCAACACGTTTCGCATCAGTCTTTGCGAAATCAAGCCGACTACCTCCGGAAAAATGGATATGTACGCGGAGCGCTTCCTCAACCGCTGCTTGAACAAGCTGCAGACGAAGATGAAACGACACTAAGACCAACCGCAGAAACCAGGCACCTTCTGGAAGATGATCGCAATTTCAGTACAAGGAGGAACATCAACATGCAAGTTCCTCCTAAGCCCCAAGATCTGGCTGAAATGGATACCTCCCTTCGTCGAGATATCTCGCAAGATTCCGACCTCTGGACCATCAATTGCTCAGTTTATGGTGCTGCGAGAGCTTTGGCTGATTCAAATCGAAGGCTGAAACCGACGATGGATCAAAAGACCAAAAGACGCTTGCATCAACTGAACAAGAAAATTGGATGGGCAAGACAGAATGCGTCCCGTGTTCAATGTGTGATTGACTACATAACATCTGGTAAACCGTTCACGGAAAGGGTTCGAAAGTTCGCCCAAGAACTAAGGACCTTGAATCACACACTGAACAAGTCAAAGCTGCTGACAATCAAGCAGCATATTGTTGACAAAATAAGGCTGTTATCTGACGCAAGGAGGAGGATACAGAAGAGGGAGAGATGGATCAGGGAGAATCAACAGTTTCTTGCTGACCCATCACGCCTCTTCAGTGATCCCCCTGTTTTTGTAAAAAATCCACCCAAGCC
>CAKNXH010063015.1:8349-27736 GCA_932178445.1 Andricus quercusramuli
GAGGTATACAGCAGGAAAAAATTTCGGAGGTGGGGATATGCAGCGGCACACAGGAGAGTATATGTATATTATGCACATGTTTCAAAAATGTCGGGGGGGGGGGGCCTGACTACGGCCTTGAAAAGGACGAATCTTTGACAAAACAGTTGAATTTCTAACCCAAAAAGATAATTTTATCAAAATAGTTGAATTTTCAACCTACATAGATGAGTTTTGAACCAAGTGGTCGAATTTTCAAATAATAAAGAGTAAAATGTAAATATGAATAATACAAACAATAAAGTAGCCTCGGAATGGACTAAAGAAGACGAAGAAAAAGGGTTGTGAAATTAGAAACATAGAAAATGGGGTGTTGAAAGGCGGTTTTGATCAGAAGCTTATTTATCATAGCGTACTACGCACCAGTTGATAGCGACACTTTAAATGCCTTCTGGGACACTTTGAATGACACAATAAGAACTTGCGATCAAGGTGAAAGAATAATATTGTTAGGAGATATGAACGGATGGGTCGGCGCCCGGTAAGAAGAGAAGAATTCAAAAAAATTAATACTTTCATATTTAAACGAAAGAGTGAGCATTATTTAATTTTGTTGAATGTGCTAATTTTCCATCGGGAGAAGTGCCCAACGAAAGAATAGGTTTATCTCCGAAACCAATTCTTTTCTATTTCCTTAAGGAACGCCACTTGTTTTTTGTTCCATACAGGCGAACATATTTTCCAATTTTTTAATTTCTCTTAATGCGAGCAGTAGACACACCTCTCATGGTTATTTTTAATTCCATACTTACATGCTGTATTTTGGATTAATTTAATTCTTTCTAATCCGGCCACAAAATGCGTGCACTTACATGATTTCTATTCCTCCGTGTGCAACATAAGTTTGAAAATTTCAATTTTTTTGTCATGGTTATTTTTAATTTCATACTTACATGCTTTATTTTCGATTATTTTAATTCCTTCTAATTTATTGCAAGTTGGCTACTAAACATATCCTCTCCTTCCCTAAACTCTAACAACGGTTTCAGATGTTTAGCAGTCAAGTTGCAAAAATTTAACCTAAACCAAAAATCCAAATTCAAACCAAAAAAAGGTAGGCAGGAAATTTCAAAATTTTGATTTCAACTATACTGGATAGATCGTTTTTTGGCTCCGTATACTTTTTTTGTGGATGTGTAATCCATGCACGTACATTGAAAAATAATTTTAATATAATTTAAATGTGTTCCAAGACAGATTTCATATGGAATCGGTCAAAATATGTTGCTGTTAAACAGATTAATAAAAAAAATGTTCACATAACTTAACCAAATTCTTTTTTTTTCACCTGTAATTTATAAGTGTAATACAATATTCATTCATTTATTCATTTAAAAAATGAATTTATTTCAATCCACAGTTGCGCCTTAAAGGTTACATAATTTTATTCCTTTCTATTCTTTCTTTTACATTTCTCCACTTTTTAATTCCTCCCAATACGCTTCCATTACATTTTTCTGAGTCGATTAAAAGGACTAGCTTTTTCGCCTTCAAAGTGACATTATTCTCTTTTTTTCTATTCTTTCGTTTGCATTCCTCCACTTTTTAATTCCTCCCAATACGCTTCCATTAAATTTTTCTAAGTCGATTAAAAGGAATAGGTTTTGCTTTTTTTGTCTACTCGATGGTGGAACTTTCGATGGAGGAAAATTCACGTATTAATGAGAATTCAGATTCTGAATTTTTTTGAATTCTTTTCTTCTTACCGGGCGTCCAACGTCAGGATACAGATACAGAAAGGGTACCAGATAATTTTGGAGATCCAAGAAAAAATTATAACGGGGAAAAGTTAGTTAACTCATGCTTCGAAAAGGGCCTATTTATTACAAATACTTGGTTTAGACATAGAATGATCCACACTTACACCTGGTGTAAAGGAAATAACCGCAGTATAATTGACTTCGTTATTGCAGATTAAAGACTAAGAGAACTAGTTACCGATACAAGAGTCATGAGGGGGGCTGAATGCAATACTGATCATTACCTATTAGTCTCCAATTAAAATGAACTTAGGGCGGGGATGGAGAAGAAAGAGAACCAAAGAAACGAAACAAACGCGAATCAAGGTTGAAAATTTACAGAAACGAGAAGTGCGAATAGATTTTCAGAATAAGATAAACAAGCGCATAGATAAGTCAATTTGGGAGCCGCATGAAAGCAATAAAGATATAGAGGGCGCGTGGGCTTTATTGCGGGATACCATTGTTAAAACTGCGATCGAAGTGTGTGGTACGGCGGTGGTAGGAAGAAAGTCTGGCGATGCGTGGTGGAACGATGAAATTGAGGCAGCCCGAAAAGAAAAGAAAGAAGCGCACAATAAAACGCTGAACATGACAGGTCTTAGCGAGGAGGAGAGAAATAGACTCAAAAATGATTACAGATACAAAAAGAGGAAAGTTAAACGACTAGTCAATGAGAGTAAAGAGAAAACGAGAACAGAAGAAGAGAACAAAATACAAAACTACTTTGAAGGAATTATCAAACTATTATATAAACAGTTGAAGGAAGTAAGAGTACAGAGTTTGTCAGCATGAGAAACAGCAATGGTTAAATGCTATATGATATAGACGGGATAGTAGACGCTTTAAAAGACTCTTTTAAATAATTATTAGGAGGTGGAGATATAGAGTAACAGAACTGCGACATAGAACACAAAGCATTAGAAACCCCAATTGAAAAAGTGTGTGTCACTGAGGTTAGAGATATAATTAAGAACTTAAAAACGGTAAGGCTGCTGGTATAGACAGTATTAGCGCTAGAATGCTTAAATAAGGTGGCGAGTACATACCTCACAGGCTGTGCGAATTGATACTCAAAAATACTTATTCGTAGGGTAATGGAAATCACAGAAGAGAAGATATGGGAAGTCCAAAGTGGATTTATGCCAGGAAGATCATGTACAGATCAGATATTTAGCCTAAGATAGATCACAAAAAAAGCTTAAGAGTAGGAAAGAAAGTTTTCTGTGCATTTATTGACCTAGAAAAAGCTTTCGACAAGGTAAATAGAAGTAAACTTTGGGAAGTCCTTGAAGAGTACGGAGTAAATGGAGGGCTCCTACAAGCAATAAAAACAATATATACAGGTAGTGAAGCCAGTGTAAGGGTAAATGGGAAATTCAGTGACTGGTTCGATATTATGCAAGGCGTGAAACAGGGATGCGTTATGTCCTCGTGGCTATTTATCATTTTCATGGATAAGTGTCTAAGAACTGCCCTTTTCGACGAAGAAGGTGTAGATCTTGAAACAGTAAAGGTACGTGGGTTATCTTTCGCAGATGACAAGATCGTTATGGCAAAATCAGTCGAGGGCTTGCAAAGAATGTTGAATAAACTTAATACAAGCATGAAGAACATGGGCCTGAAAATTAACGTGAATAAAACGAAAATCATGGTGTTTGAGGGAAAAAGTGAGAAAACAATATGCAACCTTGTCCTAAGTGATGAGAGATTAGAACAAGTTGACAAGTACGTATATCTAGGTAGCCTATTCACTAGCGACGGAAAAATAGATGGGGAGTTACATAGATAGGTGCATAAATAAAGGTAAGCAGGTTATCGGTAGAGCAGGGTCCATCCTCACAAATAAAAACATATCAAAAAAGCTAAAATGGCCATACATAATTCTATATTCGTACCGACTGTAATATACGGTAGCAAGACATGGACCGGTCAAGAAAAGGGCAGGAGTAAAATTAACGCGGTCGGCATGAAACCTCTGCGCATAATATGCGGGAAAATACTGATGGAAAAAGTGAGAAACGAAATAATCCTCAAAGAATATGATGCGAAAGAGACAATAGTTGACAGATGGGAAAGAAATCAGTTAAGATGGTTCGGACATCTTGAAAGGATGAAAGATGAACGACTAACCAAACAAGTGTATAAAGGTAAAGTAAATAGCAGAATGCCCAGAGGTATACCGCCGAAAGAATGTTTAGAATCTGTGAATTAGACATTAATCCGAAGAGACATAAAAAGCCATAAAAAAAGCAAGAGCTTGCATTAAAAAATGCATGGACGTGAAGGAAGCTAGAGTAGTATGCCAGGACAAAAAAATGTGGCGACAAATAGTTTGTACACAGAGTGATAATAGAGTGAATGCGATGCCGGAAACGAAGACCTTGGATACTAATGGGCCCAAGTGGGGAGCCATACATAACAATTTTGTGAGGCTCCTCCTTTGGGGTGATCGCTAGAGAGATTGATCAGCAACCTGGGTCGGAGCAGTGTTGCGGAATGAACGTGTCATTTGAATAAATAACACGAGAATTCCAGATCAATCTAAAATATCTATACCTAACACCTATATACCTATCTACCCTATACCTATATACCCACCTATTATAAACCTATATACGTCTCTAATAATTTCCAACCGAGCATGTCACGCCTGCCCCGAAAGGGAAATGACCTAATGGTATAATAATAATATATTCTAATTTATGAATTTCATATAAATAATCAAGCTGAATTCATCTTGAAATCAGTTGAATTTATCCGCATAAACTTGAATTAACTTACATCAAATTAAATTCAACTTGAATCTATTTTAATGAAGTTTGGATTGAGCAAAATTACTTGAACCTGAATTGATTTGAATCAATCTGTGAGGTTTAATGTAAGCTTGAATTAAATAAAATTCAAATTTTTGAATTCTCGTTGAATTGATTGGAGTTTACATTGAGTGCATTGGAGTTTGCATTGAATTAAATTGAATTTAGCTTAAATTACTTGAATTAGCTTTGTATTAAATGAAATTCAGTTGTCTCTTAATATTAATTCGATGTAGAGTCTCTTGAGTTCAGCAAAATTACTTAAATTTATTACAATTCCCATGAGTCAATTCAATTCACATGAAAGCACTAAAATTTTTGTGGGATATAATTAAATTGGTCGAGTTCTCTTGAATTCCGTTGAAGCTATTTATATTCTTTAAAATTATTATGAAGTTCTCTGGAATTCCCTGGGAATTCACCTGCTGGGAAGTTATTTACCTTTTCATTTGCCTCAAATCGAATGGAATTCATCCTCAAATCATGATTGATTCAAGTTCAAAGTTTGAAACCATCAGAGTTCACATTGCATCAAATTAACGTGAAATTCCTTAAATTAAAATTCAATTTAATTAAGTTCATATTTAAATGTGCATGAATTAAGTGAATTACATACTTCAAATGGACTTGAATTAGTCCAGTTCATTGGAATTGATCATATATGATCTAAACATTTCAACCTTCGATGAAATTTAATTCACTTGAATCAGTTGAATGTACCTTAAATTAATTGCAAATTATCTTGAATTCACATAAAGGTAATATGAAGCCATGCATATAAATTCAATATGAATTTACTTAAATTACTTGGAATACACCTGAAGTCACTGAATTCTCGAATCTACGTGTCCATCAAAATTCCAGTGGTCATCCCCTCAAATCAACATCAATATTTCATTTAACAAACCTTTCCCACTAAAATCAGTTCAATACTCCCTACGAAGTAAAAAATACAAAATACTTTTCATCTCGAGAATAACGAATTCATATTTCGATACAGTTCGTACAAATCATTATCAAAATAAAATCCATTGTTCAGTATACATTGTTAATCCTACCACGTTTCAGAGACATGACCGAAATTTCGTGTGTCTTTATCTTTTCGTACGTGTGAAATGTGACGTTTAGTCTTATGTTTGTTTGTATATTCACTGATATCTTTAACTGTTTTCTTATACACCTTTTGTCTGCAAGAACAGATATTTGTGATACTCTGATTTGATAAGAATTGTAATGAAATAAGTGTTTTTAGATTAGATATAAATTGCTGCAAAATCAGGTTATTGTATAGGAATTACGATCCAGCGAGTTAGTATCAATGAATAATATAATGCTGGAGCTATTACCCTGTCATTATATGCATGCATAATAAATGTTGGTAGGGACAGTCTGCTGTGTACATATAGGGGTACAATGTTACTTTGCAGATTGCAGTATGCACGCTGATAAGGTTAAAGTCCCATAGAGAAAGGATAGGTAACAGTAATAACCGTAATAACAGCATAGCATTGTTAAAAATGTTTAGAAATACTATAATTTGTGATAATTCAAGAAGTATATTAAATATAATGCTCACGTACCGTAAAATGGCACTAAGCGGCTCATTTTTTCGGTTTTTTACGATAAAGTGCAAGAAGGAATTTAAATTAGGTATTAATGCTTCAAATATATATTCTCTATCTGATCCTCTTTCATGCTATAAAGTACAAACATACATTTAATTCATAAACAACTTTTAGTCATCCCTTGAAGTGTGAGCGACTTTACCCCACAATATGGGGCTAACTCAATCACTCATCAAAAAAGTAAAAAAAAAAAGGTGATTGGAAGGAAAACTTCACGGAAAAAGCAATTATTTATCAATTTTATGATGATTTTCAAGCAAATGAAGTTACTAAAACTGATGGTGACGTTAAATGATCTGCATCTTGTCACTCATGTTGTGAAAGGTATTTTCGACCTCTTAAACGAAGTGATTATTAAGGGAAAAAAATGTTGGTGTGGTTTGTAATAAAATACTGTGGGCCCCTTTGGGGCTTTGTCCACAAAAAAGTAATATTTTTTTTGTTGAAAATGCAACTAATTGGTTGAAAATTAAACTACTTTGATAACATTTCATTTTTTTTATGATTCAACTGTTTGGTTGAAATTTTGACTATTTTTATGAAAAATCATTTAATTTTCAGTTGAGAATCAATTTTTTAACTGGAAATATAACTACTTCATTTTTGGATGAAAATCGATCTTTTAAATTGAAAATTGATCTTTTCCAATTGGAAATTCAACAATTGGGTCCAAATGTCATGTACATTGTTGGAAATTCGTCTTTTTTGGTAGAAAGTTAATCTTCTTGGTTTAAAATTCATCTCTTTTAGTTAAAAATACAGGTGTTTGGTTGAAAACTAATCTGTTATTATGGTTAAGGATTCAAATATTTCATTGAGAATTTGTCTTTTTTGGTTGAATTCAACTATTTTTTATTTCAAATTAAAATCTGTTTTGGTTGAAATATCAATTACTACATTTTTCGTGGGCAATTTATCTCTTTTGGATAAAAAAATCAAGTACCTGGTATAAGTTTATTTTTTTGTTAATTCCTTTTTTTATTGAAGATTCCAAATTTAGTTGACATTTCAACTATTTCGTTATGAATTAGCTTTCCTCTAAGAAATTCATATTTTCAGGTTGAAAATGCAACGGCTCTGTAGAAAATTCGTCTTTTTGGCTTGGAAATTCAACAATTCGGAAAAAAATTAAACTAAATATTTGGTTGAAAACTCAACTATTTTCTACACTGAAAAAAATATTACACTCAACTCCTGTGGCCTTCAGCATAAATCGTGAGAATCCAAGCATAAACAGTCAGGTTCGCATGTACCATTTCCAATTGAAACATATAATATTAAGCAACATTCGCTGAAGACATAAATTCTAGGAATAGCGTAAACTGAGGGTTCTTTTATCGGGAGTTGAATATACTTAAATTAAAGAAATATAGTTATGTATACGTCCAATAGAATATTTTTTTGATCCAAGCAAATTTTTCTTGTCCCACGGTTTTATATTTTTCAAATGCAAACATTATTTCTTTTATAAGAAAAATGTCTTTCCAACAAGAAAGGTATTTGATTGGACGTATTCAAAAATCAGTACTGCATTTCTTTTATCCAAGGAATCTTTTCCTCAGTGTAAAAAATTCAACTATTTGGTTAAAAATTATATTTTTTGTTTTTGGCTTCAAAATTCAACAATTTTGTTGAAAATTCATGTAATTTGTAGAAAAATCATCTTATTTGGTAGAAAAATAATGTTATTGGTGAAAAATTTATCTTTTTGGTTAAAAATTTAACTATTTTGCTAAAAATTCATCTTTTATGTCTGAAAATTCAACTTTTTGGTTGAAAGTTGAATTAATTTGTTGAAAATTTATGTATTGCGTAGAAAATTCGTCTTTTTGATTTGAAAATTCAACTATTTCGGTAAAAATTCATCTTTTGTGATATAAAATTCAATTACTTGGTTGAAAGTTGAACTACTTTGTTAAAAAATTCATTTTTTAAAGATTCATCTTCTTTGGTCAAAAATTCAACTGTCTTGTTATAAAAACGCGTCCTTTTGGATTGAACATTCATATTTTATGGTAACAAATTTCTTGATTAAAAATTCAATTATTTTCTTAAAAATAAAATATATTTCTAATAAGCGGAATCTTAGGAATGTAAAGCGTTTGCTATTGAACTCTTGTTTTGAGAACTTTTTGGACTGTTAAGTTGGCTATTTTAATATTTTAATATTTTAATATTTTAATTTTCACTTTCCTTATTATTCATCTCTCAATTAGTTATACATCTATACTGTTCAGCAGAATCATTTGGATCAAATAATTTTTCTTTGCTGCTAACTTTTGTTTTCCTGAGATGAATATATAAAAAGATTCCATAATACAGCAATTATAATTTTTTTTTTCTTTTTAAATCGCGTCCTTGACGATGGAGGCCGATCCGGCCAGACTGTACGGAACAACTCTAATCCTCGAGATTCGATATAATAGCTGCAAGTGTCGACCAGACACGCACGGTTGATTACTTATCTTCCTTGTTATGCTAAGCAAAGAAGCAGAAATGCACTGTATGAGTTGAAAGATACACAATCGCACGTACGCGCACAAGAACATTTGTCCCGGCTGTATTATCAAGAGCAATAATTTTAAACACTGCACCATCCAGATTTAAGTAGGTTCCTGATCAGACCTGCACGGCACGCGCTCAGACTTTCATTTTCTCCTTGGAAATCACGTAAGAAAAGAAAATTGAGCCGTGATTGCGGCCAAATTAGAAGCTTATCTGCCAATATTAGTTGAGATGTACTTGGTTTATAATGGTAGTTTGCGGTAATACTTTGAAAGCATGATATATTACTCCCCTAAGATCTAGGGCAGGGTAATCGTAAATAGAACAAATCCTTTGGTGGGCATCAAGTAATAGTGTAATTAACATCCGAATGCTGCGGATATCTACTCAAGATGAAATTGGAATTAATACATTTTGTATTATGAAAATGCAAGTAGACTGTTATTGCTGTTATTGAATACATTGAACGTAATTGCTGTTATTGGATGTCATTACTCTTCTTAGATCTAAGACAGGGTAGTCTACAATAGAAACAAACCATTTTATTGAAAAACTTAACTGACATCTGGGTAAGAATAAATAGTGTAATTTTAACATACGAGTGTGGGATATCAACTGGAGATGGAATTGGAATTAGTTTATACTGTATTATGAAAACGCAAGTAAGCTGTTATTAACATTTATTGAATATTTTGAATGTTATTGTCGGTTATTGCACTTCTAATATCTAGGACAGGGCAGCATAAGATAGAAAAAAACTATTTGGTGAGCATCAATCAATAGTGTAATTAACATCCGAGTGTTGGATATCAAATGAAGATGGAATTGGAATTAATTTATTCTGTATTATGAAAATGAAAGTGAGCTGCTATTAAACGTTATAGATTTTATTGAATAAATTGATTATTATTGTTGTTATTGGCTGTTAATGTTCTTCTAAGATCTAGGACATGGTAGTCTAAGATATAGAAAACCATTTGGTGGGTAGCAATCTGGGTTATCAACTGAAGATGGAATTGGAATTAATATATTTTGTATTATAAAAACGCAAGTAGACTGTTATATCATTACTCTTTTTAGATCTAGGACAGGGTAGTCTGCGATAGAAACAAACCATTTTATTGGAAGCCTTAACTGACTGATAAATAGTGTAATTAACATCCGAGTGTAGGATATCAACTAAAGATGGAATTTAAATTAATTTATTCTGTATTTTAAAAAGGCACGTGAGCTGTTATTGAATTTTATTGCTGTTATTGAATATATTGAATCTTGTCGTAGTTATTGGCTATTGTTGCTCTTCTAAGATCTAGGACAGAGTAGTCTAAAATGGAAAAAACCATTTAGTGGGTATCAATCAACAGCGTAGTCAACATCCTAATGTGGGATAACAACTGTAAATGGAATTTGAGTTAATTTATTTTGGATTATGAAAACGCAAGTGAGCTTTTATTAAATGTTATTGCTGTTATTGAATGTATTGAATGTTATTGACTGTTATTGCTCTTCTAAGATCTAGGACAGAGTAGTCTAAAATAGAATAAACCATTTGGTGGGCAGCAATCAATAGTTTATAGTCAACATCCGAGTGTGGGGAATTGGGATTGGGATTAATTTGGAAATGGAATTGGGATTAATTTATTCTCTATTATGAAAACACAAGTGAGCTGTTATTAAATGTTATTTCTGTCATTGAATATATTGAAAGATATTATTGTTATTGGCTGTTATTGCTCTTCTAATATAGGACAGGGTAGTCCAAGATATAGCAAAGCATTTGGTGGGCAGCAAATCAACAGTGTCATTAACATCCAAGTCTGGGATATCAACTGAAGATGGAATTGGAATTAATGTATGCTGTAATTTGTAAACAAAATTAAGCTGTTATTAACTGTTATTGTTGTTATAGAATCTCAACTGGAGATGAAATTGGAAATAATATATTTTGTGTTATTATATTGTTACTATATCATATGGTGTATCCTTTCACCTGATAATTGTATGTACAATAAACTAACAGTCACAGGGGTGCCCTCCCCACACGAGACTTTGGAAAGGTTTAGGAATGTGACCTACATTAATTCGGTGACCATTCACAGGAGTGCCACAAGTTCTATTCCAAGCAATTCTACACTTTGTACCAACATTTCCTACTTTTCTCAAAAAATATTGGTGTTTAATTTTCCTACTTTTCTCGAAAAATATTGGTTTTTCAGAAAAACTGTATCAAATATAAAAGGTGTATTTTATACAACTTTTGTTTGAAGCTTTTTCATAAATTTTCATTATTTACTGATATGAACGCAAAAAACCATGATTTTCAGTGGGTTTTCATGGTTTTTCACCATTAAAATCGCATTTGCGCCTATTTTCACTACTATATTCGTGATCAGCGCGTTAAAATATACATAGGCATACGAAGTTTCAAATGAATCGGAGGTATGCGCTTTTCGGAAGTACACCCATCATTTCAATGTGACAGTTTATCAGTACATATATACGCACCCTGTATATACATCAGTTTGACATCTTATAAAAATTTGTTTCTCGCTTGAAGCAACATGAAGTTGTTTCCCTTACATGGAAATGCTTTATCATTAATTTTGCACTTCAGAGAAAAATGATTTAACTTCAAAAATCCTGATTATTTTTTAAAGTTTGCAACTAGAATACATAATGTTCAAATATTTCTCGAATAATTGAAATTCTTTATTTTAGATTGATGAAAATGACAGTGATTTTTGTTGATAGAAACCACGTTTTTCAATAAAAAAACTATATGACCACTTCGAATCTTACTTGATACTACACGATATGATATTTATCAATATAATATAATTATCATCTTAACAATTCTTCAATTTCAATTAAAAATTATAGGTTTTGAATACGCAATTCTGAAACAGTTCAATTTTTGAGGTCTTCTTTTTGGTTAAAAACTCTAAAGCTTAAATTTGAAAATATTTGGTTCAAATTTCTTAATTTTTTTAGTTTTCTAATCAAATTCAAGCTAAATTTGAGATGATTTCAAGGCCAATTTAATTTAATTTCACTTGATTCAATATGAGATATTATACTCATCCACGATGTAGGGTAGGGTATAATATAAGCTATAGAACAATCCATTTGATGGGAACCTATCTCATATAGGCAGCAATCGATCAATACTGTAATTAATACTTCATATCTCCTGATGTTGGCATTATTATCTCTCATATTACTCTATCATATATAGTGTGTTCTCTGACCTAATAAAGGATATTATTACTATCTGATTACTTGGGCGATTAAAGAACGGCATTGCTAATTTATCTTTCACTTATATAGTTTACCAATAGCTTGGGGAGTCAAATAAAATGATATTTGATATTAAAATTAACTCTTTACGAAAATAAGTATAGGTATACTTCTCAAAAACCAAGCCCATATGCCTTATACATATCAAACTTCGGGCCATAGACATAGTAGGTCGTTAATGCAGGAGGAGATTGTTGGCCTCTAATGCCAGGCCTAAACAGATCATTCATGGCAGATCTATAAAACAATTTGTTTGATAGACAACCCTTCCCCCCATCAATGAATCAATAGTGCTTTTTTATAAAAAAGTTTAGTCATTTGAAATTTTGTACTGTCTAGTATTACGAAATTTTCCGTAGACCTCACCCATTTTCAGCTTATTCAGATTACGGAAATTTCCGTAATACTAGCCCAAGTGCTATACTTGACCCTTTGATATTATGGTTAAGTCCGTAATACTAGACTCCATTACATTTAATTCTTTACTGAATTCGGGTAAATTATAATTCACTTTCAACTAATTGGAATTCACATGAAACCAATAAGAGTGCATACTGAATCAGTAAGAATTCTCATTGAATCATCAGGAATTCACATTGAATCAATTAGGAATACATTTCAATTAGTGACTAGTATCATCACTTTTCACTCATTAGAATTCTCATTAAACCTATAATAATTCACGTTGGATTAATTAGAATTCACATAAAACCGATAAGAGTTCATACTGAATCAGTAAGAATTTTCATTGATTCAATGAAAATTTTTACCGATTCAGTGTGAACTCTAACTGGTTTCTTGTGAATTTTAAATATTTCAAAGTTGATTATTATGGTTTTAGTCGTAATTCCAATCAATTCAAAGTGAATTCTTACTAACTCAACGTGAATCGTTATTGTCTTAATTAACTTTAAGTGAACTGACCTAAATTCAGATTCTCCAGTTTAAGATGTCTACCTCACTGAAACTAATTCAGTAAAAGATAGACGCCCCTAAATGACAAGGTCCTAACTCGGGAGTCCAGATAAAAACGTTCTAGCTCGGTGGCAAATCAAGTCAGATAATTGCCTAACAAATTGAATGGACCCAGCGCCCTGATATAGAACCTTGTTATCTGGACTCGTCGAGATGAATAGCGGAATTCATGCCACTTTGTCAGGGAGAAATGGCAAAATGATAGAAATAGGGATGTATGCTGCAGATCCTTGGCGCCATTTCTTCTAGGAATCTTGCTTCTCCGGAAGATGAATTTCCAATGATCTCCAAACTGTGCCTCTAAGCATCTGGAACCTGTCCACGTGAAAACGAGATGACGGGATCGTGTCTTATGACGTCACAAAACCACCGACGAGGCCAGTGTGCATACATAATAAGAACCACAGCCTGGCAACTACCTACCAAATAACCTACCGACGCGACGTTTTGGCTTGGTCGTTTCGATCTCCGATGCAATATCTGCCGGTTCCCATGTTCAAAGCCCCCTTCCTTCCTCTTCGTTACTACTCTTTCTTCTTTTCACACATACATAGTCACATCTTCTGTATAGAGATTTGCCCACTTGAATGGTTGGATGAATCTTTGCTCGTATTAGAAAGACAAAAGACCGCCCTAACCGTCCCCTCCTCTTCATTCCTATCTGTTTCCGGAAGTTGCACCGCAAAGAATCCCGCAAATATCAAGGACAAGCTGACTTGCTCATGTGCCAAAAATAATCACACTGCAGAAGCCAGAAGTGCTTGAAATTGTAGCTAAAATTGGAAAATTTGAATACATAAGATGGCTGACCTATATCAAAACTCTTTCAATGGTATATTTTAATTGTTAAATATTAATTGAAATTAAAATCATCCTTTTTCCATTCCCTGCTAATATCTGTCACTTCATAAAACTGAGTTTCGTCAACTCGAGATAATTCGCTTCAATTTTGTTCAGCATTTCCTCTGAAGATAAGGTTTTTAGGGATAAATTCATAGAGCTGTTGATTCAGAATTAAAATTGGCTTCCGTATATGTAGGACGTAGACAATTAGACCCTATGCGAAAGATTGCAACACGATTCATAAATATATCGCTTAGGGAATTACAACTATGCTGGTTGATATGATAGTGGACACTTGTTCAGATAATGCTAGAACTATGATCAGTGTAACAAGGGGGTTAATTACTCTTGAACTCATGTGTATAACTACATTGAATTCGCTCGAATTCTTTTAGCGTCAGTTTAATCTGGTTTGGATTCATAATATGCATTCAGAAAATTCATCTATTTGAAGTAAATTCGATATTAAGTTAATGTATTATTTCACTGACATACTGTCGACAAAACAAGTATGATATCAATCTTAAACTAATAGAACATACTAAAAGTTGTGCAAAGACAAATATTTGCCTCTTTTAAGTTTTAGGTTATCAAGATATTCACATTTGCAGAAATTGTCAACTTATGGTTCCAACAGCAGGAATCGTCACTGGCAGTTTTGAAATATTAATTTTTAAAGTGCAAACCCAGGAAAGTGTTGAATGAAGTCGACGGAAGGCATTTTGGGACTAATAGGTTCTGTAGATTATAGTACTGGTTAATGATGCAATGACAAATCTTGTTAAACTCTAATGATAAATAATAAAACTACCTGCATCTATCAAATATTGATAATCCATATCAGAATTGGGCATTAGTACATCAGATTGTTTGCTCCTGCTGCTTTAATCATCTAGTCAACATCTATATCAGAAAATTACGGTAGATTAAAGATTTTTTTCTCTAAACTACAGGACTAGAAAATTGGTGGATAAAATCAATGAATGACAACATTTTGTTATTGAGATGTTCTGTTTATAGGATTGGTTACAGATGTTGTAATAAAAATTCTTGATAAACTCTAATTAGAAATGAAGAAAACATTATCAAATATTATAAAATTATCGTTAAAGCTATATTAATTATTGGTCTTGCTAGTCTATAGACAAGTAATCAACACAACTTTAACAACAATTTTTTATCTTATACCCTGGTCGACACTGCAACATCAATCTATTAACTATTAATTATTAGTGATCCGCGTCAGGATTTTGTACCAGAATATCAGAATTAAAGTGTCATCAAAAGAAAATGATCTAACTTGACCCAGTTCTATACCTGTGGTATATACATAAAATCTTCAACTCTATCTCTAGTTGATCTAGACTCTAGAGCTATCAGCACTATTGCAACATCTACTTCAATCAATCATACGTCATGTAAATCACAAATAACAGCAGGTTTAAAATCTCCATCTCTAAATTAGAATACCAGAAAAGTGGTGGATAAATTCAATGAATGATGACGTTTTGCGATTAAGATGTTCTTTTTATAATAGTTGTTATAAATGTTTTAATGAAAATTCTTGATAAACACTTATTAGAGATGGAGAACATAATATCAAATATTGTCGATCCATGTCAGAAGTTGTATCCTGTATGTTTCCATAATTTTCATTTTCCTCAACTCAATCCATAGTTGATCAAGAGCCATCAGCACTGTTCCAACACTAACTTCAATCACTCACCCAACATGTACATCACAAATTACAGTAGATTTGAAAACTTCACATGAAAACTACAAGACCAGAAAAGTGGTGGATAAACTCAATGATTGCCAACATTTTGTAATTAAGATGTTCTGTTTATACTGTATAGTGCTAGTTACAAATGCTGTAATGACAATTCTTAATGAACACTGATTCCAGATGAAGAAATCACTATCAAATATTGATGATAGATGTCAGGAATTTTGTATCAGAACTGAAGTTTCGTCAGAAGAAAATCATCTAACTTGACCCAATCCTGTACCTTTCCTCCAATTTTCATTTTCCCCAACTCTCCCTAGTTGATCGAGAGCCATCAGCACTGTTGCAACACCTATTTCAATTATCCACCCAACATGTACATGACAAATTACAGCAGATATGAAATCTTTATTGCTGAACTAAAAGACCACGAAAGTCGATGTCATCACCTGAGTTCGTCACTCTCAAAGTAATCTTCAACTGTGGGAGTTGAGATCTTGGATCGAAAGCCAAAGGCGCGAGATGTAGTTGGATTTTGTTTCGTCAAACGGGCCGCTTTTATGTTCGTTCGCATCGGCAGCTGCGGAGGTGGTTGTAACAGAAACAGAGTCTAGTGGCAATGCTAAAATGCTGTACTGGGTGCGGGGGCACGGAGGCGAAAAGAAGGTGAGGGTGGGGCAGTGGTTATAGCAGAGGCAGAGGTTGGCGAGAAGGAGGAAGAGGAGGGTCGACGAGAAGCGGGGTTGTCGTTTCCGGCCTGGCACTAGGCAGTTTGGCAGGCCTGGCCGGGGCCTTGCAACATGTGTGTCAGTGCTAGTGGTACCTAACAACCTAACCACCTACCGGTTCGCCTTGATCCCTTGAATAGACGGGAGGTATACGTCTCTCTTACGTAAGCACGGCTAAAGAGGCGACTTATCACTGCACGTGCTAGAGAGAGAGAGAGAGAGAGAGAGAGAGAAGAGAGAGACATGCTTCCTTACCCCACTCCCCTTTTCATCACATGCCCTCTCGCTTGCTCCTTGCTCACCAGTCGCGTAGGCCGTAGGGACCAGGGGGCCTAATGGCCCTCCAATAAATTCGAAACGATTGCTCCTCCCCTTGTCGAAACAAACTGGACCTGATCTTTCCACGTCGAATAACGCCAATTCCTTTATTGCTTTTTGCAGGTAAAAGTGAATCGAGGAAGGCTTTTTAGTGCTAAGGGGGACATCGGGAAACTTTCTTCACCCTCCTTTCTGATTTCAATCAATTTGAGGGATGAAACTCGTCTCTGTTGTTCAGATATTATCAGTTATTCATAGGTGGCTGAAATTGTAGAGGGGAATGATATTTTAAGAAAATAATGTTTGCAGTGAAGAAGTAGTTATTGGTGCAATAGTGCTTAATCATACTGATGATACTTGATAAATAGTGAATAGAGATCAAGGAAATATTCTGAATTTTTTTCTCTGTTCTGAAATCCATTGTTTCAAATCCTTTATCAGCTTTAGTAATCTTGTATTTACTGTAATATTTCCCGTTCCTTTCTGACTCCCGAAATAGCTTTGAACTTCACTGGATGATAGTATGTAGATTATAGGTGTTGCACCTAATAATGCTGATGAATTTCGATAACTTCTGGATAAAGTTGGAGAATTTATTTACAAAGATGTAGCAATTTTTTAATATTTTTCAATCCCTTGGAATCATTGAATTTCGTATAAATATTCTTTGAAATATTTCAAGATATTTTACAATACATGAAATTCTTTGAAATCGTATGTAATTCCTTATATAATGGTAAAATTTCTTGAAATTTTTAAAAATTCTCTGAAATCTCTTGAAATATTTGCAATACTGTGAAAATTTCTTGAAATCCTTTGATATCCTGGGAATTCTTACGCAATCTTTTGATATTCCGTTAACTAACAATCTGACAAAACTCCTTGTTCCCTTAAAATCCCTAGAAATTTTTATTATTTCTTTGAAATCTAATTTAATTTCATACATTTCCTGTGGAGTTTGCTGAAAATCGATTGAAATTCTTTAAAATATTGTGAAATATTTAAATGTGAGGAAGTATTATTGGGTCGTACGGTCTTCAAGTACAAAGAAATTTGTATACTAAAACGAATGAATGCCATAATTAAGATAGAACCTTATATCTCAATATATAATAAAAATATAATACAATAATAATGTTATAAAATCGTATGAAATCCCTTTGAATGTTTGAAATTCCGTGATATTCCTCGAAATCCTTTGAGATTCTTATATTATGGAATTCCTGGGAACATTTTCAAATACCCTAAAACCTTTAAAATTCTTTAAAAACTCTTGAAATTTCTTGATATATTGTTATATCCTGTGAAACATCTTCAAATCTTTATTATAATATAAAATGTTTCAAAATCCTCTGAAATCTCATAAGCACCCTTTGAATCAGGAAAATCCTGTGAAATTTTATTAAATCTGCGATGAAACTCCCTGTAATTCCTTGAAATCTTCTCAAATTCATTGAAATCTTATGTAAAGTTCCTTCAAATCTTTAAAAATTGATTGAAAACTTTGAAATTCTCTGTAATACATTGAAATCTTTTAAAATATCTTAAATTGTTTTAAGTCTAATAAAATCCATTGAAATCTTAAAATCTGGTGTACGATGATAAGTCTTGTGGTAAAATATTTGAGCGTTTGGGTGCAATAACGTTTTTTTCGTATTTTTAGAAGTCACGTATTTTTCATTTGTTTTTTGTACAAATTCTACATAACTTCATGAAGAAGAACAAATGAAAAACAAATGACAACTTAAAAAAAAACGTTATTGCGCCCAACCGGTCAATTGTGTGATAATTGTGTTGAGAAGAGGGTCACAAAGTCAATGCCATCTGAATTCTGAGGTCCATGAACCGCGTTGAGAAAGAGACCTTCGAGTAATTATTTGGCATCTTCAGCTGAGCGGTTGATCTTGATTATAAAAATAAATGTCCCTCTACTTCTCATATTGGATTGCTGTACTAGGGTTTTTACTGATATAATCCATCTATCATACTCATCCTAACACATGATAAGCGTAGACAATGATACTGATCTATTTTGTATTATAAAATCCCTAGGAGAAATCTAGTTTCGGAATGATAGTAAAGTATTCAAGTACGTAGTAATCATGAAATTTCTTGATACAAGATTTTCTAAAGACATTCCCATGATATCACCTGGGCTATCTATCGATCTCCCGACGCATTTTATTACAGGAAATTTTATTGCTCCATTCATTAAATATCTACAATCTAAATCTCTTAACTCATTTTATAGCTCACACCATATCTCCTCTTTCTTAATAAAAAAAAATACATCCTTCCTTCATCCGAAATTCTCAGACTCCTTCAAAATGTCGAACATAATATCGATACCTGCATGTTAAAAAAACCACTCTTGGAGCGATCGTCTAAAACGACCACTCTGGCGTTGGTCGTCTAAAACAACCACTTCGTTTTTTGAGTTGGCCCCTCGTTTTAGTACGCGTTTAGTCGCGGAATTCAAGGAATTCACGTAATTCAGGGAATTCACGGAATTCAAGGAATTCACGGTATTCAGGGAATTCACGGTATTCAGGGAATTCACGGAATTCAAGGAATTCGCGGCATTCAGGGAATTCACGGAATTCAAGGGATTCACGAAATTCAAGGAATTCACGGTATTCAAGAAATTCACGAAATTCACGGTATTCAAGGAATTCACGGAATTCAAGGAATTCACGGTATTCACGGAATTTACGGAATTCAAGGAATTCACGGAATTCAAGGAATTCACGGAATTCAAGGAATTCACGGTATTCAA
>CAKNXH010063015.1:27746-38552 GCA_932178445.1 Andricus quercusramuli
GGAATTCAAGGAATTCACGGTATTCAAGGAATTCACGGGATTCAAGGAATTTACGGAATTCGAGGAAGTTACGGAATTCACGGAATTTAAGGAATTCAAGCAATTCACGGCATTGAAGGATATAAAGGAATTTACGGAATTCCGGAAATTCATGGAATTCAAGGAAATTCACGCAATTCAAGGAATTCAAGGAATGCAAGGAATTCCAGGCACTCACGAAATTCAAGGAATTCACGGTATTCGAAGAATTTACGGAATTCACGGAATTTCGTGAATTCCTTGAAGTATGTGAATTTTTTGAATTCCGTGAATTTTGTCAATCTCTCGATATCCGTCAATTTTGTTGAATTCCGTGAATTTATTTAATTCTGTGAATTCCTTGAATTCCGTGAATTTCTTAAATTTCGTGAATTCCGCGAATTCATTAAATTCCGTGAATTCCTTGAATTTCGTGAATTACTTGAATTTCGGGACTTTCTTGAATACCGTGAATTCCTTGAATTCCGTGAATTCCTTGCATACCGTGAATTCCCTGAATACCGTGAATTCCTTGAATTCCGTAAATTCCTTGAATACCGTGAATTCCTTGAATTCCGTGAATTCTCTGAATTACGTGAATTCCTTGAATTACGTGAATTCCTTGAATTCCGTGAATTTCGGGAATTTCTTGAATTCCGTGAATCCCTTGAATTACGTGAATTCCCTGAAATCCGTGAATTCCTTGAATACCGTGAATTCCTTGAATACCGTGAATTCCTTGAATACGGTGAATTCCTTGAATATCGTGAATACCGTGAATTCCTTGAATTCCGTGAATCCCTTGAATTCCGTGAATTCCCTGAATTCCGTGAATTCCTTGAATTCCGTGAATTCCTTGAATTCCATGAATTCCCTGAATACCGTGAATTCCCTGAATTACGTGAATTCCGTGAATTCCTTGAATACCGTGAATTTCTTGAATACTGTGAATTCCTTGAATTCCGTGTATTCCTCGAATACCGCAAATTCCTTGAATTCCTCGAATACCGTAAATTCCGTGAATTCTTTGGATACCGTGAATTCCTTGAATTCCGTGAATTTCTTGAATTCCGTGAATTTCTTGAATTCCGTGAATCCCTTGAATTCCGTGAATTCCTTGAATTCCTTGAATTCTTTGAATTCCGCGCATTCCTTGAATTCCGTGTATTCCTTGAATTCCTTGAATTCCGTGAATTCCTTGAATTCCGTAAATTCCTTGAATTCCGTGAATTCCTTGAATTCCGTGAACTCCATAAATCCCTTGAATACGGTGAATCCCGTGAATTTCTTGAATCCCTTGAATTCCGTGAATTCCTCGAATTCCGTGAATTCCTCGAATTCTGTGAATTCCTTGAATTCCGTGAATTCCATAAATTCCTTGAATTCGGTGAATCCCGTGAATTTCTTGAATCCCTTGAATTCCGTGAATTCCATTAATTCTTTGAAATCCGTGAATTCCTTGAATTCCGTGAATTCCTTGAATTCCGAGAATTCCTTGAATTCCTTGAATTCCATGAATTCCGAAAATTCCATAAATTCCTTGAATTCGGTGAATCCCGTGAATTTATTGAATTCCGTGAATTCCATGAATGCTTTGAATTCCGTGTATTCCTTGAATTCTATGAATTCCTTGAATTCCTTGAAATCCGCAAATTCTAAATATTTTAAAATAATATATTAAACCGGAGAGTAATAATTACTAAGCCTATCTGCTTTTTCCCGTGTAAGTATGCGTACCAAAACGAGGGGCCAACTCAAAAAACGGAGTGGTTCTTTTAGAGTTTTAGACGACCAACGCCAGAGTGGTCGTTTTAGACGATCACTCCAGGAGAGGTTATTTCAACATGCAGGTATCGATATACATCCAGAGCCGAATTTATGTCTATGAAGCTGTCCTAAGATTTACAACCCTTTTTAAATTTTCATGATCAGCTTTTTTCAATTGCAGAGTTGAAAAGCAAAAAAAGACAATATGAGTAAAAACATACGCCTTCTGCAATAAGAAAAGCAAATTCTAAGCCTGTTTTCTATGTATTTCCTGTATTTCTATAAAGGGCCTGTTTGGCATATGATGTCAATACGGCATTGATAATGGCCCTAATGCCCTTTTAGGGTGGCCGTTTTAATCAACAGAAACAAGTCCCGTTTTTTCTCGATTCACAATAACTTTTTAGTCAGAGAAAATACAAAATTCGAATTCATAAAACTTAAAATTTTTTCATTTAAAATAATAAAAACGGAACTGCCAATTACAGCATTCCATGAAATTAAAAATGAACAAAATTTTTATTTGGATGCTCAATAATTTAAACGTGCAAACTTTTAACACTTTCTGATTGAACAATTTAAAATTAAATTCCATCAAACTGCAAAATTTCAAGTTTCAAACTTTCATAAATTGAACAGTACAATACTTTCTTATCAAAAAACATAAATTCACAGGTTATCATTTTAAATGCTTTAAATTTAATGTAATTATCCCTTTCAACTTACATTAATAGAAATAAATAAAAATTCAGAAACTGAATAAAAATGTTAGAAAGAAAAAATTGGCCTTTTCCAGTTTAGAAAAACAATGAATAATAAAAACTGTCTTCCTTCCAACGCAATAATGTTCCAAACAAAAGAACTGCCTCTTTCAGTTTATAAATACCTTAAAACCGAAATATCCTCACTTTCGACTCGATAAAAATCTTCCAAATAAAAACATCAAGAAAAATTCTCCTTTTCCAATTAAAAAAAAAAATCAAAACAAAATTTCCTCCCTTGCAATTCGATAAGAATTATTTAAAAAAATGTCCCTCTTCCAATTCAGAAGAAATTGAAAATTGGAATTTCTTCCCATTCAACTCAATAAAAATGTTAAAAGTCAAACATTATCCACTTCCAATTCAGAAAAAATTTTGAAAATAAAAAGTTTCCACCTTTAATTCATTAAAAATGCTGAAAAATGGCCTCTTCCAATTCGGAAAAACAAAATTTCGTCCCTTCCAACACTATACAAAACCTTAAGAATAAAAAAAAATGCCCACTGTGGAAATCATTCAATCAGAAAAATTTGAAAATAAAACATGTTTCCCTTAAACTCAATAAAAATGCTTAAAAGAAAAAATCGCCTTTTCCAATTCAGAAAAAAATTGTTCCTTCTAACTCATCTCAAAATAAAAAAGTTCCCTCTTCCAATTAAGAAAAAAAATTGAAAACCAAAACTTCGACCTTTCCAACTCAATAAAAACCTTTGAAATAAAAAATTATCGTTCTTCTAATTTTTTTAATTGTTTAAATCTTCAAAACTGTATATATGAAATTTGTAATATTTCAAGTGAATGAATAAATTTTTTCTGAAAATTTGTAAAATTTCTAGTCAAAAAATAAATTGACTGTCATTTCCCGAATTAGTGGCCACCTTGCTTCGTTTCTTAAACCTGCCTAGAATTAGAAACATTATTACCTTTTTACCAAAAATACCTGCAATTGTTTCCTCTGCTGTCGACTCTTTTATTATTCTGATAAATCCTTTCTAGTATGTACTTTTTTCTGAAGAAACAGTAACGTAGGCGAAACCAGTACGAGGTGGACAGAAAATCTTTGAGGTCGTAAGATTGAAAAATGATGAACATGTGGGGAACGTATTTATATATATCAAATCAAAGCTGAAAAATTGATCTTAAATACAGCAATGATATCACATGAGTTATAAAATGTTATCAACTATTTATCCTATATTTTATACTTTTATAGCACTTTGTAATTTTATTGAGATGTTACTCTTCTGGTACGAAGTGAATATTGAAATATTCACATTTCTTAGCCTTTCTGATCAGTTGTCGAAGGATATTCTGTATTAATTCATGAACTAATAATCCAAAATAGTTATTCAAAACATTTTTTCATTTATACAGGGGTTATTTTTTAACTTGCTCATTTGTTTAAAAGTTGTTTAGTTGACAGCACTTACTTGTTTGTGCTCGCAACCTAGCAAAAAATTACTTTGATAACCAAGCCTAACCTGTCAACAATTTATTCGCCTCGTAACGAAGTCACTTCTCATAAAAACACGTAAAATATATTTTCGCAGGAACCAGTAGAAGAATAGTAAAAGCAATTTAATTCTTTAAAAAATAGTAATCTGCGTCAATTCAAAAATAGCAAATAAGTGGTAAAAACGCTGATTATAAAACTCATTTTTAATATTGTTACTCAGAAAAAAAATACCACTGAAATTTTGCTTTAAAACCCAGTCACTTTTTCCTTTATTCAGTTCGTACTGGTATCCCCACCTCGTACTGGTTTCCCCTATAGATCGAGGTGATTCTTCTTGATTCTATTTATGAATGCTTTTTGCCGAAGGTCGTTTTCGCCACGGAGTCAACAGTATAAAAAGGAGTGCAGAAAAGGATTAAATCGCCATTAGTCGATGAATTAGTCGTCCTTGATGCGCTCTTGACGAGTTGCAGCGGCGATCTAACAATAGCATTCTCGCTTGTGAAGATGATTTCACCCACCCTGCGTGCAGGGCGTGGCCTACGCACCCCCGCAGGCTTTTGGCAGACGCCATCTTGAATATCTGAACCGACGAGGGTGAAAGTTGTAGGGTTGGATCACCCCGAAAGTAAGCATGTCGTCACAGAAGAATCTTACCCTGACTCCTTGCCCAAATGCCCAGAAATTGGAGTACCAACTTCTCGTTTTCCTTTCAAGAATTCTTCCCAGAATCAGATGTTTCATCGAATATCTCTAACTTTTAATAATAGAAAGATCGAAATAAACTCGTAGATAAAGAGGAAAATATAATGCGTTAACATGTCGTAATTTTTATTAACAATTCAAATTGCAATTTGATTTTGAATTCTCTGCGGTTTTGGAATACGGTATAGATCAAAATAAGTGACGTCAGGGTGGCATCTTTTACTTTTTTTTGGAAATCGTTTGCTCCTACTCTATATGTGATGCTTAAAATATCCTAATTTTTAAAAACTTGACATTTTCCAAATTGACAAAATGGCAGACCCAACAAAATGCCATTTTTAACCCTAATTCTTTGGTACAACATTTTTTAAATTTTGGAAATTTCAAGTTTTTTCAAATTAGATTATCATCATCATTTTTGCACGATTTCCCCCATGTTAGTCTTATGAAAAACTTTAAGAGCCTGGGGCGATATGTAAATATTAACCGATTTTAATAAAGTTTGGAGGACATTCTATTTTTAGGCATTCGCACCAGAATCGCGAGTAGGCCTAAATGATTACCAAACAGGTAAAATGAGGACCACCCTAGTGGCCACTGGACTGAAATTTATTTTTTTACTGGGAATTTTAAAAATTTTTAGAAGAAAAATATGTATGCAATCACTTGATTTTAACGTTGAAAATTGAACTGTTTCATTCGAAAGTCATAGTAGTTGAACAAAAATAAACGTCCGATTGAAACTTTATAAACTATTTTCTATTTTCAAATAATTTTAAATTAATAGATTCATATAATAGAACGCTATTATTGAATTTCAAATACTATTCAAATATTGTTTCAGTCTACAATATTCCATTATCATCCCATTCAATTAAAAACATTGTAAATATTAAAATAGAACAATTTTTTAACATTTACCAGAATTGATTGATTATAAATAAAATATTCAATGAAACTGAATTGTTTGAAATTTCTTAATTAACGAAATATCTTAATTTTGGTGTTTCCGAATTGAACGAGGAACTTTTTTGTTTTTTACATTTATGTTACGTTGAAGGTAGGCAAATTTGGTATTTTTAACATCTTTAATGAGTTAGAAAGGAGGACATCTCGTTATTCAATTTTTTCTAAATTAGAAAATGGAAATTTTTCGTTCTTGTCATTTTTATTGAATTGGAAAAAGGAAATTTCGATTTTCAATTTTTTCCTAATTGTAAGCGGGAAATTTTTTGTTCTTAAGATTTTAATCCAGTAGTAAGGATTTATATTTCTTAACCAGAAATCTTTGAATTGTTCAATTTATACAAGTTTAAAATTAATAATTTTGTAGTATAATGGCATTTAATTTAAAATTGTTCAATTCGAAAGTGTTTCCATTTTATACGCGTAAATTATTGAGCTTCTAAATAAAAAATTTGTGAAGCTTCAAATTTAAAAGTTAAAAATTCAAAAAAGTTCCACATTGAATGTTTTAATTTTCAGTTCAGTTTTAATTATTTTAAATACAATTATTTTTTTAGTTTTTAGAGTTCGAATTTGTTAATATCAATGACCGTGAAAAATGTTTGCGATCCGTTTAAAAATCGAGAATTTTTTCCTCAATTAAAACGGCTACCCTGGACGTAATATCTTAATTATTTGTATGGTTCTTATTTTCCGAATAATTAATCACTTTTAAAAGGTAATTTTGAATTATTGGAAAAGATTTTTTTTCAAGTAGCAGCAAATGAACTTAATATAAGTCGTAAAAAGTGGAACACTTACAAACTTAATGTAAATTCTCGACTCAGGAAGTATTTTTACACTTTGACGATTTCTTTTATATAAAAAAAATGTCTGTGATCTTTTTGTAGTAATTTGACTGCAAGATAAATACTGAATTACGTTCAGATTTCAAAGCGTCTTCTGTGTGACTCTAATCTTTTACTTAAGCAATCCTCGAAGCTGGAAACGACCTTAGCTCGCTATACTTAACGAATAGTTGCGTAACGCAGTTCAGTCAGCATTGCGATTGGACTCTTTGAGTTTCCTACGCTCAGTTGTTTTTCCTTTTCCATCAGTCGTTTCAAAACTCACCAGCATTTTCCCTGGAAAAACCTACTAAGAAATGTGCTGCCACCTTTTAGAGACATCACTTTTTCTTTTAAAGTAGGCAAATAATGTTTTCGTTCTCGCATGCTTGCTTTTAAATGGAGTGGCCTTAATTGCAGTGTGGGAAGCGTGCAAGTGATAGTTTATGACCGTAATTAGCAAATGTATTAAAAATTCTTCTACATTCGATAAAGAACAGCTTCCCGTGTAGAAAAATATACATAATTAGAACATCATTAGAATGTAATGAAGTCAAGAAAATTATTTATAATAAGTATATATATAAATGGGTAATTCTAAAGATTTTTTTTCAATTCTAGCCAAAATTCTGCGCGAATAAGAACTTGACGTGATTTTTTCGTCAATTTTAGTTTTCTTTTCAAGCCTACATTAAAAAGACCATTCATAAGCGATTTAAGAGTTTAACTGCTGAATTTAGTCGTTTCAGAGAGTCATTTTTGGAAAAATATTTATCATACACAGATTTCAAAAACTAAAAAAATGAGCACAGAAATATACTAGAAAAAAAATTGAAAAGATCCGGAAGTCGATATTAGGAGTACAGAAGAATTTCAAAATTTGGCATTGAATAGAATTATTTTCTTGACAAGTGGTTTTATGATTTTTTTAAACATTTGTAGAATTTTTAAGCACAAAAATGCGCTAGTAGAAAATCGACAATAATTCTATTACATATACTAAATTCCAAATTTTGGAAATTTTCTTTAATTTTAATTTCGACTCCTGGATGTCATCGATTTTTTTTCTAGTGTATTTCTATGTTAAAAAAAGTTCACCCATGATCAGAAAAATTTATCAACCACAAGTCATGCAAATGAAACTACCGGTTTCAATGTTTATTATTGCAAGCCAACGAGTCACTTTCTTATTTTTAGTCGCTTCTTTTGAATGCCGATTACTGCTCTTAGTTTGCTTTTCAAAATATATAATGTTTAATGCAACGCATTTTAATTTAAATGCTTTCAGCTGCATTTAGATTGTAGTATACACATTTTTTGGCTTAAAATTAAAATTTCTTAAAATATTTGACTTACTTTTCACAATGGTAATTTATAACCTTTAAAATTGAGTAATTGTTAGTACAAACACGAAAAAGTGTTTTTCGGTATAAGAAACGATTTTCTTGCATCTGATAACTATTTTATAGTAAAAAGAAGTACAAATAAACTAAATTATAAAATTGGATTTTTTAATTTTGATTTTGATTTCGTGATAAAAGGAAGAGCTGGCCAGACTACAAAACAGCTTACAGAAACAAAAATTTGCTGAGGAAAATAATCAGTACTTTTCCGTATACGATCAAAAACATATTTATAAATCAGAAATTGCAAAAAGAAAGGTGTTTTTTATGTTACGATGGTTTTCAAAGGGATAATCGCAATTTCAAAAATATTTAATGCTTTAATTATTAAGGCTATTATAGACTATTAGAGTTGAAACATTTTAAATGACTAGTATTCAGTACATTTAATAATTTAAAGCTATTTAAACATGTATGCAAGAATTTTAAATTGAAAGTCTTCGATAATTTTTAGATCAAAATATTTCAAATTATAATTTCAAGTTGTAACTAAATAATTATTTAGTTACAACTTGAAATCGTTTAAAGTTCCGGTATTAGAAAGGAACGTCTTTTAATACTTAAATTATAATTTCA
Source organism: Andricus quercusramuli (assembly GCA_932178445.1). Lineage (NCBI taxonomy): Eukaryota > Metazoa > Arthropoda > Insecta > Hymenoptera > Cynipidae > Andricus > Andricus quercusramuli. The sequence goes on from CAKNXH010063015.1 coordinate 36,226, forward strand.
GAAAGATCAACTTCGCATAAATTCAGATCAATTTGAAACTCTTTGGAAGAGTGCTCAAGGTGAATTTTCTTTTAAATACTTGTTTCTAAATAAATTGACTCTATTTTAGTTTCTGATTTCGTTCTGTCACTCATGGATTGTGTCTTTCGTAGAAAAATATTGAACTCTAATTTTTTCACATTCATAAAATAATCATTTAATTCACTCGGGATAATTTTTATAATAACTTTTAAAGGGGGTACAGTGGGGAGAACCTTGTATAACAAAATAACAAAAGTACAGTGTAAAAGAAAATTCAGCTTGCTATTACCCGAAGATTGCGCGTTATTATACATTATTACGCATTAAGGGGTTCTGAATGCAATACTGATCATTACCTTCTAGTCTCCAAAATAAACTTAAATCAGGGATGAAGAAGAAGGAGAACCAAAGAAACGAAACAAACGCGAATCAAGTTTGAAAATTTATAGAAACTGGAAGTGCGAATAGCTTTTCAGAATAAGATAAATGAACGCATAGATCAGGCAACTTGAGAGGCGCTGATAGATAATACAAATATAGATGGCGCATCGAACTTGTGTAAGGATGTAATTTTTAGGAGTGCGACTTAAGTGTGTGGTACTGCGGTTGTAGGAAGAATGTCTGGTGATGCATGGTGGAATGAAGAAATTCAGGCAGCCCGCCAAGAAAAGAAAGAAGCACATGAAAGAAGGTTGGAAATCACAGGCATTAGCGATGAGGAGAGAGATAGACCTGAAAATGATTACAGACACAAGAAAAGAAAAGTTAAACTACTGGACAAGGCAAGTAAAGATAAAATCAGAACTCAATTGAGAGAATCTGTGTTACTGTGGCAACATCAATGAAGTACTCAAAACATACCAACGACCGACGATGATGCGGTTTTGAGGTTTTCAAAATGCACTTTGGAAATTGTCTAGACCCCGGAAGGGGTTTCGCGATGGCGGTAGTGGGGGCGAGTCTCCATTTTTTCGAAAAAAACCCGGTAACTGCTGAAAAGTGAGAGTATAGTGGTGCAGCAATGACGTGAAGTACTCAGGAAGCCGACTGACAATTGATGGCGCTGATAGCTCAACCATACTACAGAGGGTCCAGAGACAGTGTGGCAACCTACACGGAAAAAATGTATCCGTGAAAAAGTCACGAACTTGTAGCTAGGTGTCGGGATACGAGATAAAAAAATGAAACCTTACATCCTTATTTCTATGAGAAATTTATAGATAAATTTGGAAGTTTTTTTACGAACACTTCGAATTTCCCACGAACAGTTCCTGAAAATTTCAGACTGATACATAAAGAGGATAAATTCCACTTGTGCGATTTAATTTTTCTATTATTTTTTCAATTTATAAATTCGCAACTTAGAGGATTTGAACCCTCAAAGACTGCTGATTCACCAGTTTTCTAAAAATAAACCAGGAGTGCGTAAACACGCGCAGCCATCAAGGCCAAACAAAATAGGTATTATAAAACTTCAAGCCAGTCATCCGACGAACTCGAAGCACACACACAAGCGCACACACGCAACGCGAGTTTGGGCGAACGTGTGTGCAGGCCATGTACAGGATTATCTACTTTCCAGTTCTCAGATTTGTCGGGCAAGCTCGTGAGTGCTCTGGGAATCTTTTCCCAATCACTCGTAATATTTTTGTAATTATTCACGTAGAAAAAAGAGATGAACCGTTTTAGAATTTTCACATCTAGTTCGTCGATTATTTCTCAAAGTTCGCAGATTATTTACCAAAATACATCTATATCCGATGAATTTTTCTCATATCCTAGACCTAGCTACTAGTTCGTTACTTTTTTACGGATAAATTTTTTTTGTGTTGTGTCATTCTTGCTGATTGGCTCAGTTTTCTTATGCATATACTATTTATATAGCCGTGTAAAAATAAAAAAAATTAATAGGAAATTGCTTTTCCAAAAATCAGTTGAAGTTTTAGTTTTTAAGTTATAAAGTATTTGAACTGGACCAATTAGGAGCGCCGTATAAGCAGCCGTGTGTGCGTGAACGGGATTTCAACGTAGTATTATCGAAGCGAGCGCAGAGGTGGGGTTAGCGACGGGAGAACACTACGTTGGAATCCGGTTCACGCACACACAGCTGTTTATACGGCGCTTCTTATTGGACCAGCTTAAATATTTTATAACTCAAGAACCGAAACTTCAACTGATTTTTGGAAAAGGACTTTAGATTTATTTTTTTATTTTTACACGGCTATTTAAGTCCGGACACTTGAGTCTGCGACACCCTGTACACACACACACACACACACACACACACACACACACACACACACACA
>CAKNXH010063015.1:38562-55536 GCA_932178445.1 Andricus quercusramuli
CACACACACACACACACACACACACACACACACACACACACACACACCCTGTACACACACACACGCATATATATATTGGATGGGCAAATTGGATGGGCAAGACAGAATGCGTCCCGTGTTCAATGTGTGATTGACTACATAACATTTGGTAGACCGTTTAGGGAAAGGGTTCGAAAGTTCGCCCAAGAACTAAGGATCTTGAATCACACACTAAACAAGTCAAAGCTGCTGACAATCAAGCAGCATATTGTTGACAAAATACGGCTGTTATCTGACGCAAGGAGGAGAATACAGAAGACGGAGAGATGGATCAGGTAGAAACTTTTTGGAGAGAGGTCCCGAAAACACTAGAGTTGAAAGAAGATACTGACAATATCATCCGCTTCAAGGAGTTTTGCGACAACCTTATAAAATCTGAGGAGGAATGTTCATCAGTCACTGCCGAAGAGGTGAAAAAAGCACTTAGAGGCACGAAGAACTTTTCCGCTGCTGGACCAGATTGTATCAAGAACTTTTGGTGGAAGAAGTTTACTTTTATGCACCAACATTTGGCCCGCATATTCACCTCATATTTAAAGTCGGAGACGCCCATTCCGCAGTGGCTGGTGTTAGGACGCACTATACTCCTGCCGAAAAAAATATGCCCGCTTCGCGGGCACATTCTCATTGCGCGCTACGCGCGCGGCTCGCTTCGCTCGCAAGTTTGAGCGCGCCTAGGGCGCGCGACTGTTGGTTCTCGCGCTTCGCGCTCGATAACGTATTAACCTCGCGCTACGCGCTCGGTTTTTATATTTCCCACACATTTGTACACAGACCTTTTGCAATTAAAGGTCAAAGCATGAACAACTGTAATTTCATCGTTGTGAATTCTCTTTTGTTGAAGCTCCTTCGGCTTTAACGAACACATTCTTATCACGTATCTAGTGCTTCGCACTCGAGTTTGTCCAAAATGTGAGCTTTTCTACATTATGTTCAATACTATTATATCTAATGTACATTATATTTATTTCTGTACCTCGATCTGGTATTATGAAGAGGGTTCTCAAAGCACCTACGGCCTTGACGATTACATTCTCATTGCGATACTCGCTGTTCGCGCTCAGCAGCTAGGCTATACAGAAGATTGCTTTTGAAAAATAAAACCATGTGAAAACTAGTGAAAATTCTGATTAAAATTTTTCAATCTACCAGAAAATTTATTTTTCTACTTTTTGAAAGTTTTCAACATTTTGAAAAGTATATAACTTTTGTAATTTCAATCGAAATCAAAAATTTCATTGAGATAATTTTCAATTCTTTCACCCATCTGTAAGAAACTTTCACAAAAATTTCTGAAACTTGAAAAATTTGTTTTTTCAAATTTTGAAAATGTTCTAAAATTTTTAATTTTGGTTGGAAATATCTGGTTAACGAACTTAACCTTCATTTTAAGACCCTTAAAAAGTTTAACAAAGGCTGACTCGATTGGACGAATCCTTCAAAAGTTAGCGTGGCGACAACATTCAGGTAACCATACAGACATACAGACAGACATACATACAGACATACAGACAGACATACAGACAGACAGACACCGACAAAATTTTATGATTTTCGGACTCTGGGAGTGCCGGAACATAAAGATCCGTTAAAAACCAGAGATCGAAAATTTGGACGAATACAATACAGTCTCATGAATGAGAATGTAAAAAGGCAATTTGTCCAACCCAGAGAATTACAGGCCAATAACTTGTTTGAACACACTGTATAAGATCTTTACAGCTGTCCTAAACAACAGGATTGTTCGATGAATTGAGCCTGTATGGCAAGAGATGTACGAACAACGTGACTCGAAAAAAGGTGTAGCAGGTTGTCAAGAGAACCTGCTAATTGACAGGTGTGCCTGTAAAGACGCTGCAGCCCATCAGCGCGTCCTGTCAATGGCCTGGATTGACTACCGGAAAGCTTTCGATTCAACCTCTCATAGACTTATCATCTGTCTGTTGGAAAGCTTGAAGGTACATCCACACATAGTGAGATGCATAGAGAGATTGATGCCTCTTTGGAAAACTAGATTTACTATCTCATCTAGAAATTATCTTCTAATAACGAACAACGTTACCTTCCAGAGGGGCGTCTTTCAAGGTGATACCATGAGCCCTTTGCTTTTTCGCATCACACTTCTGCCTCTATCTCTCGCACTACGAAATTCTTCTGGATACCTCTGTGGAAACACTAATCAGCGCGAGCATAAGGTCACTCATGTATTTTATATGGATGACCTGAAGATCTATGCTTCTGGTAAAAGCAAATTTCAATCTGCTATAAATATCGTCAAGAACTACACAGGAGAGATTGGAATGGACTTTGCTTTGGACAAGTGTGCCAAAATTCATCTGAAGAAAGAAAAGATTACTGGCGTTCCCAAGGACCGTGAGCTTGTAGATATAAGTGTTATTATACATCTTAACACTTGAGAGACCTATACATACCTGGGTGTGCCTCAAAGCCGCATTCAGGATGTATCATCAGTGAAGGAGTCTCTCCGAAGCAGTTACAAGCATCTTCTTCGACAGATTTGGTCTTCCAATCTGTCGGCTTTGAACAAGGTATCTGCGACTAGCATGCTTGCCGTCCCGGTTCTGCTCTACTCGTTTGGGGTGGTTCAATGGACGAAGAACGAGCTTAAGGCCCTTGATGTCACCACACGTAAGATCATGCATATGCATAAAAGCTTGCATATCAATTCGTCAGTTCCGCGATTATACATTTCACGCCGTCAAGGTGGGCGCGGACTTCTGAATCTCCAGTGTCTTCATAACCGAATTGTTCTAAGTACAGCTTACATCGTTGCTGATGGCAGAGATCCGTTCCTAAAAATGGTCAGGAATCACGAGATGATTGGCGAAGGAGCGTTCCTTTACAAAGCCGCGGAGCAAGTGGCCGAGACCCTTGGGCTGAATTTTAACATCAGAAGAGAGGAAAGTGCATTACTCCATCTAGATGCTTCACGTCTAAAAGCCGAAGTAAAGAAAGCAGAGGTTGGAAAATTTCATCAAGAGCTACTCGACAAGCATATGCACGGAAACTTTAACAGAAATATAGAAAAGCAGACCTCGTCAAAGGAGCAAGCTTTTGCTTTCCTTAAATCATCAGGGCTCAATTCAGTTACAGAGGGTTTTATTTTTGCATGCCAGGACGGCGTCATTTCCACCTTAGCATACCGTGCCCGCATTTTATGTCAAGATGTTCCCAGTGATAGGTGCAGAGCATGTCATGCACACGCTGAGTACCTAGAACACATACTATCTGGGTGTCCGACCCACGCAGGAACGACGTACATCTATAGACATAATGCGGCCCTAAGATTACTTTATTACCATCTTTGTCGCTCTTACGGTGTTGGTCGCGACCCTGCCCTGCCGAACGCTTCAAGGGATATGGAGTCAATTGTCCGAAACGCGAAGTGAAAAATTTTCTGGAACTACGATTTTCGGGCAGCAGTCTCCGTTGCTCACTCGAGACCTGACATTGTTCTCCAAGACTTCGAGAAACGAACTATATTCGTGATCGAATTCTCGGCTCCGTCCGAATACAACATCACTGCAAAGGAGAAAGAAAAGGAGGAGAGGTATCAAGACCTTAAGAGAGAGCTGCAACGTCTGTACCTTAAGTATTCGGTGCGAGTAATTGACCTTGTGATTGGTGCTCTCGGAGGTGTGAAACTATCACTGGTTCATTACCTTAAAGCCATACCCGCGTGCCAAAAATATGCCAAGGCACTAACTAGCGAGATGGATGCAGAAAGCTGTCATCCTTGGGTCACTTCGTGTCCTCAAGACACTCCAGGGTTTTGCCGGCCTGTCGTTGTGATTTCGTCGTGCCCTGTGACCACCCATCTCACTGTTGTGAGACGTGGCCATAGGTTTGATTTACCGCGGTTCTACTGGGGGCTATTGACATTTTTTAGATGGCAGTTGCTCTTAGTGGAACCCAGCGGTGTTTGTTCAACTCTTTTTTTTTAATTATGTATATATATATATATAATATATACTATATATCTATAGCATATGTATAAGAAAACTGAACCAATCAGCGAGAATGACACTAAGTTGCCACTCTCTTAAAATGAACCAGTGAAATCTCACTGGTTGAAATATCCAGAAGTGTGTCACTGACAATCAGTGAGAATTTACTGGTTCATTCAGTGGAGTTCCAGCACTGGTTTAATCAGTGAGGTTCACTGGTTTCTTAGTACCAGTAATCATCTGGTCGTACGCCTTGTCGTCGGTCAGCTGTTTAGGTATGGCACTTATCATTCATCGCACTTTTGTTCTAGCAGTTGTAAAATTATCTTTTAAAAACCTCACATTATTCTCACAACAATAAATGAAGGCCGGGCTGCAATATGTATATGTATGTATACCATTAAGCCTACCCCTTTCGGGGTAGGCGTGACACTACCCGATTTGGGTAGTGTTTCGAGGTGGATAGTTCCTTGTAGTAAATAACTACAAGTGTGGGCTCACCAAACCCACGACGCGCCAACAGCACGCAGTTAGTAGTATTCCCAAACGGTCACCCATCCAAGTACTAACCGCGCCCAACACTGCTTAACTTCAGTGATCTAACGAGAACTTGTTTTTTCAGCGTGTTATGGCCGTTGGCATATAATGGGATATAATATCTTGCGCCTAATCGCGGAAAGACCCGTCGTTATGTCAACCTATCGCGTCGCTCAAAGTCAAACCCAAGTGGCCAGGGATCTCCCAGTATCAAGCGAAAGATATTAAATCCCCTGCTCATTGAAGCCAGGCGCCAACTATTTATAAAAAAACACTAGTACACAATAATGTTCGTTTTTACGCAATATCATTGATTGAATCTATCATTTGGCGTCAATGGTAGAATCAGTAGCGCTATTTCAGTTGAATGACTTACTGGTTCGTCCACTCAAAGTGGAAAAATCATTGATTCACCAGTGATAATTCAAAATACTGATTCAACCAGTGACAATTTCACTGGTTCAGTTTAAGAGAGCACACTATCTCTGGACCCTCTGTAAGACGGTTGAGCTATCAGCGCCATCAGCTGTCAGTCGGCTTCCTGGGCATTTTACGTCATTGCTAAACCACTTTACTCTCATTTTTTAGCATTTACCAGATTTTTTTCGAACAAAAAAGACTTAACGCCATTACCGCCACCGCGAAAACCCTTTGGGGGCTACAAAATTTTCAATGTGCGTTTTTCAAACCTCAAAACCGCATTATCGTCGGTGGTTGGTAAATTTCGAGTGCTTCATAGATTTCGCCATTTTTGTGCACCCCGTTCCAACAGAGTTAACAACGCCTGGGACAACGGAAAAGGCGAAAAAACAACTGTAACAATCACATAGGTTACAGTTTGTTAAGTACCGTAAGTAAAATATATTCCAAAATACTTATTCGTAGGGTAATAATAATAACAGAAGAAAAGATATGGAAAGTCCAATGTGTATTTATGCCAGGAAGATCATGTACGGATCAAATATTCTGCTTGAGACAGATCACAGAAAAAAATTTGATAGTAAGGAAACAAGTCTTCTGTGCATTTGTTGACCTAAAAAAAGCATTTGAGAAGGTGGATAGAAGTAATTTTTAGAAATTCTAAAAGCGCACGGAGTCAATGGATGGTTGCTACAAGCAATAAAAACAATGTATGCAGGCAGCAAACCAAGTGTAAGGGTTAATGGGAAACTGAGTGACTGGTTCGATATTATGCAAAGTGTTATACAAGGATGCATTATGTCGTCATGGCTATTTATTATATTCATGCTCTCTTAAAATGAACCAGTCAAACTGTCACTGGTTGAATTAGTAATCAGTAAGTGATTCAAATAAAATGGCGCTACTGATTCTACCAGTGACGCCAAATGATAGATTGAACCAGTGATATAGCGCTCCACGCGGGCAAGGCATGAACTTCCATTCGTCTCGTACGTAGGTGCGTAGGAAGGCCCCTGGGCACTTGGGTTTGACTTGCAAAGAATGTTGGACAAACTGAATACAAGCATGAAGAACATAGTCCTCAAAATTAACGTAAATAAAACCAAAATTATGACGTTTGTAGGAAAGGATGAGAAAAACAATATGCAACATTGTCCTAAGCGATAAGAGAATAGAACAAGTTGATAAGTATAAATATCTTGGTAGCTTATTCACTAGTGACGCAAAGATAAATGTGGATTAGATATAAATGAGGGCAAGAAGGTTATCGGTAGAACAGGGCCCAATATCAGAAGTAAAAATATATAAAATAAAGCTTAAAGGGCAATACATAATGCTATGCTTATGCCGACTGTACTGTATGGTAGCGAGACATGGACCTATCAAGAAAAGGATAAAAGTACAATTAACACTATTACATGAAATTCCTGTACATTATAAGCGGCAAAACACTGATGGACAAAGTGACTAATAAGATAATCGTCAAAGAATGTGGTGTGGAGGAGACACTAGTTGAAATATCGTCGCCCTAAGGTTATAGGGCGCCATGTCCCTCAACTGTGAAATTGGGAAAATGAGGTTCAAAGTTTAATTATAATATATCCTAGAAAAAAGTTGTCAAATATCGAGAAAAGTTTATCGGGCAAAAATAATGCATGATCAAGAACACATAAGCACAAATTTTGATACCATTATGAATGTATTTTAGCTGATGTGAAAAACTGGTTTTGGGCATGGCGTAATATGAGATTCAAAAAATTCATTCTTGCTCAGAATTTTAGCACGCCATGTCCACAAAATATTTCTGAATAAACTATTAATATGAAATTCTCAAGTGAAAAGTTTAAGAGAATGGAAATTTACATTATTCTGTTGTATTACATTCCCTGAATTAAATGAGTTATCCGCAAATTATTGACTTTTGAGTAATATTCCGATAGTTACTTTTAAGGTTAAATATATTTTTTTAAATTGTTATTTCTCAAATTGAATTTATGTTATCCATATAAAATATTCACTACGAAGTTGGCATTTTTTCACATATAGCAATGTAAGAAAGGACATAGCGTGATATAATTCTAACTTTTAATTAATTTAATTAATCATTGTAACAGCTGAGGGAATAAATTTCAGGGAAAAATTTATTTTTAAAAACAAAGTTTAACACTTAAGAAGTAACAATAGTTACAATGTAAGAATAAAAAAGTAACAATAGTTCAAAAATTTCAAAAAGTGGACATGGCGTAGTATAACTCTAGAAGTCTAGGGCGACGATATGTGAAAGAAATTTCGAGATAAATTTGCTAAGATGGTTTGGACATGTTGAGAGAATGGAAGATGAACGACTAACGAAACAAGTGTATCAAGGTAAAGTAAATGGCAGTGTGTCCAGAGGCAGACCGCGGAAAGTATGGTTAGAAGGTGTAAATGAGGCCCTAATTCGATGAGACATAAGAAGCCACAGAAACACAAGAGCTTACATGAGAAAATGCATGTACGTGAAGGAAGCAAGAGAGGTATGCCAAGAAATAAAAGTGTGGCGAAAAATAGTTTATAAAAAGAATGTGAGTAGAGTGGCTGATGCCTGAAACAAAAGACCTTGGATACTCATGGGCACGAGTGGGAGCCGCACATGATAACTTTGTGAGGATCTTCACCTATGGTGATCGCCAGAGAGATTGATCAGCAACCTGGGTCGGAATAGTGTTGTGGAACGAACGAGTTATTGAAATGAATAACACTGGAATTCTAAATCAATCTAAAAATTTACATCCCCCCCCCACCCCTCCACACGCTACTCCCTTCCTCACAGAGTAAGTCACGCCTACCCTGAAAGGGATTTTTATTTATGTATTTTTTTTTATTACTCAAGAAGCGTACGGAGTAATACGTGAGTAAATACCGCTTCGGGACGCAACGCCACAGATAACCCCCTCCCCCCCCCAACCCTTCAGGCGTTAGGTATCTTTTGATCACCTCCTTAATTTTCTACCATAAAAGACGAATTTTCAACAAAATAGTTGAAGCCTCAACCAAAACAGATTAATTTTCAACCAAACATTTTAAAATATTTTGTAAACGTATGCATTTTCAGCCAATAATATTAATTTTCTGCCAAAAAAGACGAATATCAACAACAAAAAACCTTAATTTTCATCCAATAGTTGAATCCTCAACTATCTAACACAGATCAAACACCTCGTTCTATCCATTGACAACGCGATTTAATGGTTACATTCATAATTTTTTCTTATGAGAGTTCATTAATAATCTTCTCATTATTATTCACCTAAATTGAGTTTCGAATGATATATCCAGAAATATTATGTCTCTTCGAGGGGAGGGGTGAGGGGTCTGTCGTCTGCGGCTTATTGATGGAAAAGCATTGTTGGCAACTGATGTTTACAGGTGTACATGAGTATTGAGTACCCATGAGCACCTAACGGTAGGATATGTTATGTAGAATGAGGAACAATAAAAACGTGTTCTACCAGTACATTATGTATGTTCGTTTGATTCGTTCAGAGCAGGGGACCTGGGATATAAGCATGGTTTCTTCTTTTTCAGCTACTCAAGGTTAACCCATCCCGCATAACACACACACACACACAAGCATATGTATATCCATGCATACACTTTGTACTCTAGCTCTCTCTCTATACCGATTTCACCATTCTCGCCATGTTTTTCATTCGCTCTCCCTCTTATTCACTCGTCCTCTTTTCTCTCTCTTCGTCCTCCGCTGTCTTCTTCTTCTCCTCTTTCCTCAAGCCCCTCGGTACACCATAGTTTTCCTCTCTCTCTCTCTCTCTCTCTCTCTCTCTCTCTCTCTCTCTCTCTCTTTTCCCTTCCACAGTGGGTGAGGTTTTCTTTTTCTCTACCACAATATTCTCTCTCTCTCTTCATGGACTCGGGTTGATTCGCTTACTCGCTCGCTCTATCTCTCTCTTTCTCTGTATCCCTCGAGTGATGTCATTCGCGGAACGTCAAAAAAGGCTTTGTCGACAATCTGCATTTTTTCCCGTCGAGAGCTGAGACCAACGAGGGATTCGAAGTAGGTACATAAAGATCGTGTTTTAGAAAAGTTTTTATCTTACACAAAGTTGCCCAAGGGCTTTTTTTAAACTAACCAAGTTTGGAGAAGAAAGTCAGTGGATTGAAAGCTTCCTTCCTACCGAGTCGGTAAAGATCCTGTGTGGGGATTGACGTCATTAGGGGTCATTTTTTGATTTATCGGTCAAAGTTCGCATTGTTGAAGAATTGAAGATGAACCAAAATTATGTCATTTGAGAGGATTGCGTGTCTTTGTGTTGTAACTTTGATAAATGCTGACTTTCGCTTCCGTTATTTCATTAGAAAGTGGGTTATTATTCATCATAATTATTAATAATCATCCGCATCCCAGTAATCAGGGTGATCATAGTGATCAGGCAATTTGAAATTCCCGGTTTTTTCCCGACCTCAGTTTTTTTCCCCGACCAATTTAAAGATGTATTTTTGTAATTTGCCCCAAACTAACGTATAGAAATAGGATTTTAACGATTTTAACAATATACATACACTCAATTTATGTCGGAAATTATTTATACATATACATATATATATATATATATATGTAAGTCGAAAGCTAACAGGATTATCTACGATAAAATGAGTCTGCATACAATTATTTTCTCCATTTATTATAAAGAAGATATTACAAAAGTAGTGCAAATTTCAATGTTTTCTTAAATTTTAAATAAAATCTCATATAATAAACATTTTTCAATGTCCTTTAGATCATTTTAAAGGTAAATTTCTAAAAAAAATCACAGCAACTCATCACCACTGTTATTGATGTGAAAATTTTTGCTCACATGGTGCAAAACATCTCAAGTTGAAACAAAAATGTTGGAAAAATTGAAATATTTATTTTGCTGATTAACTTAAAAAATGTATCCACATTTATATTCAGCATTTTATAGTAGAAAATGTAAATTAAATGCATTCAATTTTTAATAACTCATTATTAATTGCACATTAAATGCATTAGTTTTAAGAAAACATTAAAATTTGCACTATTTTTGCAATATCTTCTTAAATATTGACCAAATGCCTTTATACTAGCTTTTTTTATAGAGAATTTTGATGGCTTTTAAGTTACTGTGAAAAAAATGGTTAACTTTCATCTCAATCGAAAATTAATCAATTCGAAAAAATTTGGTGGGATCATATAGGGTAAGAGCACTAGTGGTTGGCACTGCGCCAGTTATTGGCACCCTCTCTCATTTTTGTTAAATTTTAAGAAAATGCAAACATTTATCGTATTTTGATGGTATTATTTTAATTCTACCATTATTTCTGCGTGTACCGACATATATAATTCATACAAAATAATGTCAAATTTAGTTATAAAATAATGAATCCACTTCAGTTCTTAGGGTGCCAAGAATTTATCCGGTTTTCAAAAGAAAATTTTTAGCTGACAACATTTTTTAATTTTGTTCAAACAACGTTGTGAACAAGTAAATCTGTTCCAATTTTTGTGAATATTGAAAAGAAATACTTGCAATATAATCAAAATAAGGAATGAACCTCGGCAATAATTTATTAATTAATTTTAGGGGGGTGCCAATGGAAATGAATAGAAAAAGTATGGTCTCTAGTCGTTGGCACCCCAGTGCCAATGACCAGACCATGCAATTCGGGAATGATTTCATTCATTGGCACCCCTGCCTCGCCGGAAAAAAGTGAGGTTATGTAATCTCAAGACCTTGTGTTGACATGAGCCATTTAACGTATTTCTGATAAAATGAAGTGTTAAAAGTGCCGGAACAACAAAAGTCTTTACTAGGTAGACGAAAAAGTAGCTAACAATTATAATAAATGAAGCTGTCATTTTAATACGGGGATACCGGTAATCGTAACCTCCAAAGTTCTGTTCATTTAATTCATTATTCTTTTTAGACCTCGAGGTATAGGTAAATATTGGTTTTATTTAAATTATAAATAGAATTTTATTATCCTTATACATATTGTGTTTAATAATATTGTCGTACAATGTTTTAAATGTTACGCAGGAATTCATGTTATTATAAATAGTCAAAGTTTTTATTTAATCGGTGGGTGATTTGTTTTAACTATATATTTATGTATCCATGTTTGAATTTGTTTCTTAATTTTTCTAGTTTATAGTAGAAAATGAGAAAATTAGTAACATTTATGGTTTTTATTTTATTTATTGTCATATGTTTGCCCGTCAGAGAGTATCTCTGAGGAAAGAAAAACATATGCCAAAGAACACATATGTGACATGGCTAGGCTTTATAGCTGCTGTCAAAGATGTTGGCTTGTCCAAAAACAAAATTTATAAAATACTAAATTTAGAATTATTAATAGAAAATGTATTTCATATTTTCAGATGCACAATTTGTTTTTATCAATGTTTTAACGCAATTACAGAAGTTTGAAGAGGTTATGTGAGTGTAGTGCCAATCACTGGTGACGAGGGGTGCCAATAACTGGGGTTAGCAGTGCCAAGCACTAGAATTTTGGGACTACATGCTTATTTTTAATAATTTTTCAAGTTTTTTTCAACTTTGTATAATAATTCAACATTCCAGTGTATTCTGCATAAAATTTGGAGTGCCGGTATAATTATCACTATTTCAGAATTGAATATTTTATGTGTTTATTTATTTCCTAAAGTCTAAATTTCCTCTTAAGGTGCCAATAACTGGTGCTCTTACCCTACGATAAGTCATCATCTCGATCTCTCTTTTTTTTCTTTCTATCTCTCTGATTCTTGCCTAAACCATAAAAAGAAGATGAAGTAGAAAAAAGTAGATTTTGCGATAGAAAAAATTTCTGATCCTAAATCCAATCCCCGGGATATTCCCAATGTTCTGATCTGCTAGACACGTTAGCTAATGGAAAGCATTGATGAAAAATTGCATTTCTTGAAAGAGCGAATTTTCAAGATTTTATACAATCGTAGAATGGACTTTTTAAATTCAATTTTTAATTGTTCCACCCTCTGAAGAAAACCTGAATAATTGATTTTTTAATAAAAATTACTGTAGGCTAAAGTTTTGTATAGTTTTTTGTTGCAAAGTTTTGAAGCTTTTTCGCACTTTCTTTCTTTGAAGGTAAATTTTCTTATGAAAATGGATATAACGTTAACTTTTGAAGACGGATAATTTTACATTCATTTTTGAAACAAAAACAATTTTATTCCTCAAATTTGGTGATTTTTAATTTTATTAGCCACCTCAATACTAGTAAGTGAAGGGGAAAATTTTTTATTTTTTGCATTGGAAATTAGTCAGACTCCAAAAAATTGTAATAAAATATACTTTTATGACTGCGTGGATGATTTTAAAGGTTATCTTATGCTCAAAAAGAATAATTTTGACCAATTTTTATTGCCTTTCCTAAAATGCAGCATCCGATAAGAATTAAAATCTCCTTTAAAAAGCCATCTGTAATTTGCAATGAATCTCAGTGCATTTTGGAAACTTGTGTCCCATTTTTCTCAATATGATGTGATTTTATTGTGTCAAAATTATTCTCTCGTACACCTGTTGCATCCTAATGCTAATATTGTCTGATGTTTGTCGCAAACGACATAATCTCTGCGAGAATATATTTTTCAGCATATACCCGTGTAGAAAAATGTTCTGGCAGTGTGGTTACAGGTCTGGCCCAGGTCTGGGTTTATCTAGACCGTCTAGTCTGGAAGGTCTGGTGTGTCCCAGGGCTGGCGCTGATCAGCGAGACAAGAACAAAAAAGTTCTAAGTTCGATCGGCCAATTTTCTTGACATATTTCAGAAGTGTTACAGGATGTGTGAAATGATAGAAAGTAAGAAATTCACACTATCGAAACAAGAATCTGTTTTCTTATCACCTTGACAGGCTGGTCTGGTCCAGTTTTAGCGCTGATCAGTTAGCCAAGATCAAAAATTGTAAGTTTGGTCTGGAAATTCTGACCTGGCCCAGAACTGGCGCTGATAAAATTTAAAAGAAAACTTTGCGTGTTTAAAAAAATATATATATTTATCTAACTGCGCTTAAAAAATAATTTGTATATTTGAAGCTTTTCTATCTATCGAAATACACTAGAAAAAATCGACAATTTGAAAGTACCCAAAACGGAAAGGAAAATTTTGTCCAAATAGTCATTTTGGGGATTTTGAAGTTATATTTTTTCCAGCATTACGTTCCAGCAAACGTTTTTTTCAAATACTTTTATCAGATGAAGTTCTTAAGTAATTAAAAGAATCTTTTCAAACTAGCTAGACAATAATTTAAAAACTGAAAATGAAATATCGCAGACTGGCGTTCTTCGCGCTTTATTATTTAATGTCTTGGGTGACTTTCATGACTTCGAGGGAAATTTATTGTATTTACATTTTTTTATGTATTATCCAAGACCAAGGCATATCATTTTTTTACCGAAGTGTTAACAACAATAAGTCCTCAATATAACAGAAACGTATTTTATTTTATGGTGCAATGTATAAAAATGTATGTTTTGGGAAGATTGTTTTATCCGCCCGAAACAATAAAAAATTGACATTTATGAAAATAATAGTTTTTTCAAAAATAACTAAATGAACTTCGGATTTTTTCAATAAGATCTTTCTTGTCAGTTTCAATTTTTATTACAAAATTTTCGCTTTCTTATATTCAAGTATGCTTTATCAAAGTTGCTACCAAATTCCAATTTCGAAATTCCCTGTTTTTTCCCTGACCATTTCTGTATTTTCCCTGGCCATTATAACATTTTCTTTTAGGTTTGGTGTAAAAAAAAACCCTACACCTAGTAGATCAATAATGTTAAATCCAAAAAATGTTTATTTATATACATTTATCTAAAACACTTCTAGTGGCAATAGTCATACAGAATTTTACGAACTTCAGTTTAACGAAAATTCCCTAACTCCTTCAGGTTTTCCCTAATATTTCCTGACCAATCTGACTTTTTTTAATTCCCTGACTTTCCAGAATTGCCTCTGAATCGGTTTTGGGAGAAAATTTAGAGAAAATACGGTGATTCAAAAGACAAAGAATGTTTCCATTTTGCTTCGTGAATGAAACATAAAACATTTCCCGCTTCAGAAATGAAACCCCGCGCAGTTTCCCGCTTTTCCCACACGCTGGTCATCCTGTATTAAGTATTTTTCACCAGAGCTGAATTTACATTTTATGATCAGCAAATCAAAAAAATCGAGACTGTTAAAGATAAAGAAATTTTTTAAGTGCTACACTTATTTTACTTCCAACTTCAAATAAGGTTTCTAAAGAAATCCCACTTGCAAATTTCATTTCTTTTTAGCTTTGCTAGAACAATTTTCAAAATTCTAAGCTATATGTAGAATCTTTTTTAATTTACCATTCCTTTTTCGCAATCACATTTTCATAATCATTAAAGAATTCAATTGGTTCTTTCACTTGTTGTGCAATGTAATCCAAGACCAAAGAAAGAACTTTGTGCAATAAATATTTTAATTTTTGGATCAGATTATACTTTTCCCTAAATTCTCAATTTTCTTCTCATTTCGGGGAATTCACTTGTTTCAATTAGGGTATATCAGCGTACTTAACGAACAATGTCGCTCTCGACGTCATTGTCCGGTGCGAAACGAGCAATTTCCTCATTTTACTGATGGAACCGCACTATGCGCGAACGGTCAGCGAGTCCGACTATTCCGTTAGCCTTGACGAAATGCAAGTTGGTGAAATTCGATCCGTGATACGGTATCGATTCGATGATCACAACAACGGCATAATTCTCGAGCCATGAATCATCAGATTTATTGACCCGTTTGTCAGAAATTTGAATTTAATTAATTTTTTAAATGTTGCTAAATTGTAATATACAAATTAAAAAAATATATTTTTGAATTTTCCCCTCTGCAATATTTTCAATCATAAATAGGAGATAGAAGTAGAGCCAATTCAGACCCAGTGGCGTAGGCCGTAGACCTATCTTGTCTCTACTTATGACAATTTCGTAATCGATCAATGGCCTCAATCGATTAATTGAATGCATATGTACTAAGAACTGTCGCCAATCAAAGACAAGAAATGGCATCTAGTATATGGAATCTAACCATTAGAGAAATAATTTGCAAAAAAATGTATTTGATTTATTTATTTATGCAGCGTGTACTTTACTTTTGAGAACAAAAATGTTTACGATTAAATAATCGCTTCCAGAAGTCATTTTTTAATATTATTTTTTCCTCTTGAAGAACATTTTTTTCGAATTTTTCATACGCTAAAAATGCGGACCTACTTTTTTAAAAAAGAAATTAAAACTCTAATAATTGTGTTGCTATTTCAATCTTGTATAAAACATCATTCACAGCCCAAAATGATCTCAAAACCGAGGAAACAGGTTGCAATAGGTTGCATTTACGACCAAGTAGTTGCATTTTTAAGCAGATGTAACGAATTTTCAAAAAAATAGTTCAATTTTTAACCGAATGATTGAATTTGAAATCTACAAAGATTGATGTGTACCCAACTAGTCGAATTTTCAACAAAAAAAGTTATTTTTCTACCAAGACCAAATATTTTCTACCAAAACAGTTACATTGTCAAAAAATACATGAATTTTGTAACAAATAGATCAATTTTCCACCAGAAATGGAATGGTTTAACTTTAAGTGAAAAAAATTTTATTTCAACCAAAAAAAAAAAGGATTTTGAACAAATTAGTTACATTTTCTACCAAAGAGATGAATCTTCAACCAAGAAGATTAATTCTTTACTATGGAAGATAAATTTTCCACAAAATTGTTACATTTTTAACGAAAAAAATCAATTTTCAAGCAAAAAGGTGATTTCTCAATAAAGTATTTAAATTCTTAACAAGAACAGATTCATTTCCAATCAAACAGTTGGATTTTTAACCAAAAAAGATTAAGTTTCTACCAAATAGATAAATTTGAACCAAATAGTTTAATTTCAGGTTTAAAAGACGAATTTTCAGTAAAGAAGATTAGCTTTCTACCAAAAAGACTAATTTTTAATAAAATACATTGATTTTCAACCAAATACTTAAATTCTCAAATAAAAAAGAAAACGTTTTGTACAAAAATGGAACAATTAAATTTTCAGTTCATAAATGAATTTTTATAAAAAAAAAAATGAATTTCCAACAAAATAGATATATTTTTAACCAAAGAGGTAACTTTCCAATTAAAATGAATGAATCTTCAACAAAAAAATGAATTTTTTACAACCTATTTCAACTTTAAACCAAGTAGTTCCATTTTCAACCAAAAAGGACGAATCTTCAAGGAAATAGTTGAATTCTCAACAAAAACAGATTAATTTACAATGCAGTTACATTTTAAACCAAGAAAGATGAAATTTCAACCAAAATTTGTAGATGAATTTTTAACCAAACTTGAATTTCCAGACCACTTAAAAAGATGAATTTTTAAACGAATTTTCAACCGGAAATAGGAGTTTTTAAACCAGTATCAATTTTGAGACAAAAGATGAAATTTTAATCACGTTTAAATTGAAAAAATAATAATAATAAATAAATTTATAAACAAGATTAATTTTCTACCAAAAAAGTTATTTTTTAGAACGCAGTTTGATTCATAACCATCAAATATAAATTTGAAAAAAGTTCATTTTCAACTAAAAAGGACGATTTTTCAATCCAAATTGACGAGTCAAACGAATTTTCTACGAAATAGTTCAATTTTCAACTAGATAGGTCTTTAACTAATAAAATGAATTTTTAAAAAAGTGGTTCAACTTCTAAAAAAAAATTGAATTTCCAATTGAAAAAAATTAATTTTCAATAATAGATTTGATACTTTCACGATGATTCATTATAATAAATTTAAATTTAAAATTTTTAGAATTTAAAATTTAAAGATTTTTCGGGCTTCAATCGTGTGCGAAACTATGAATGTTGCCGACGTTTCGTGAACATTGCAGTTCACTTCTTCAGGGTTGACCTGAAACTGAAGTTTCAGGTTATTTTGTTCTTATATATGTATT
>CAKNXH010063015.1:72499-142713 GCA_932178445.1 Andricus quercusramuli
GATAAGTATTTCTTCAATGCTCCAATGATACGCGGACTATAATGGATGGTGGATAGTGGTGGAAGCAGTACAATAATGGCCCCATTATTGTACAGTACAATAATGAGGCCATTATTGTACTGCTCCCACCACTGACCCATAAAGGGCTACTTAAGTTCCTGAAAACAGGCACGTAATACGCCCGAATCATGCCTGCGGCGTATAAAATAAATTTATAATACAATAGGTTTAACCGTAGTTGTACGGAACTTAAATGAACCAGCCTAGTTTCAATAATAGTAATAATATAAAATGTTTCGTATTTCTCAGGTGATCCCTTTGCTACTCAGGGGAAGCTGGGAAGAGCAAGCAGGTCAAATGGGCATCGCCCATTCGTACCGTTGTGAATGATAGTAATAAAGTCAAAATGAAGTCTCTACCTTCGGGTATAGAGCGGCAAGTCTCCATGCTTTGCTAAGAATTCGTAATTTCAGCCGAATTATCATGAGAATATTCAGCTCACTAGTGAATATGCATACGTGATCGCGTTACTGAATTGGAGGCACGAAGCTGGTCTCGAAAAAATACTGCGGTATATTCGTGCTTGCTCACGTACTTATTATACGACCGTTGCAGTGTGCACGTACGCAAGCTGCAAAAAAGGAAAAAACAACTATAGAGTGTGTGATTTTTTCAACAATTAATCTTCATCTCTGTCACGTCCAGCAAGCTTTTCAAATTCCACATTATGTGAAAACTTCTGTTCACTCAATACAAATCGTATCAAAAGCAAAGCAACAAATTATTTTTTAGGCAAAAACGTTAATTCAAGGGGAAAAAAAGGAGAAGTTCAGGATGGCCGTTTTATTCAAATAAAAAAATTCCCGGTTTGCATAAAATTTTCCACGGTCAATGAGATTAAAAAAATTTTCATTTGAAGCAGTAAAAACTGAACTGCAAATTAAAGCAATTAAAGTAAGATACTTGAATTTTAAACTTTTAAATTAAAGTCTAAACATTTTTTATTTAAATGCTCAATAATTTAGATATAAAATGGAAGCTATTACACTTTTATTAATTGTACGGTTTAAAGATTCAGATTCAGTTAAAAAATATATAAATCCACATTATCATTTTCCGTGCTCTAAATTGAAAAAAGAATCAATGAATTGGTAAATTTTCGAACTTACATTACTTTAGGCAATTTTAAGATAGAAACATTAAAAATGGATCGATTACAATTTTTTTTAACTGAACAGTTTTTAAATTTGAAGTTAAATCTGTTATTGTTTTGAAATATTTTTGAAGGTTGCGCCTAGTCATCCTGAATAACTGGAGGGGCTGGAAAATAGGATGGACTAATCAGCTCGAAATTTCGGGAAGACGAGCCAGACTTCTGAAAAATATTTTAATACTCATCTCGGAATTTCAGGACGATGAGACACTTCAATTTTTACATATTCTCCTGAAATTATCTTTACTAAATAAAAAATTCTTCTCGCAGAAATATCAAGAAAAATTCTTCATATTTCAAAGACTTAAATAAAATCCTTACAAAGCTTCAACATTTTACATCAAAAACTTCAAAAATTTGAATTATGTTTTAATTCCTTTGGAATCTTTTTAATTTTTTGATTATTTCGAAGTTTTTAAAAACTTCTAAATATCTTTCAAAATGATTAGGAATTTTCCTATAATATTTTCAACAACTTTTCATAATTCTTAAAAATCTTCTATGTTTTTGGTTCTAAATCTGCAAAAATCTATATTTTCTTCTATATTACTTAAAATCATTTCTAGTTTTAAATTAATTTTGAATCTTTATATCAAAAATCCGAAAAATCTCTTCAACTAGATCATATTTTTTCTAAATTAATACATTTTCAACTGTTACTTTTATTTAATACATCAAAATTCTAAACAATTCAGTTTCAAATTTTTTTAAATTTCGAGCATTTAATTTATAATTAATTGTTTGTTTTCAATGCTCAGTCAAATATTGCTAAATATTACAGAATTGTTCGTTTTCTCATTCAAAAAATTCCAAATTGAGTGGTTTAAAAACGGAATCTTTAAATTAAAAATGTAGGCTCTCAAAGCAGAAGATCTAAAATTGAACATTTTTTAAGTAACATATATCTTAATTACTACGCATTGAGAACTGAATGGTATCATAATTTAAAAAGTGAACAATTGAAAGTAACATTAAAAAAAGTTGAAATTGAATTTATTTTAAATCTGTCAAAAACTTATTTAAAAAAAAAAGAAAAGATATGGAGATTATTTAAATTGCATTATATCACCATGTGATATATGTTGTGAGTTGTGATATTTCAACTGATGGGATAGATTTTTCTTCTAAAAATTCGTAATATTACCGGTAAAAAAATAAATTCTCTGTCATTTCCCAGTCCACCGGCCACCCTGGGAATTTTTAAATATGGTATTTTCAGAAATACGCGACTTCATAAAAATCGAGATAAAAATTCGATTATATATGTCTTTTAAGTCATTTCTATTTATTTTTGCAATGTCTTTTTAAATTCTTCATTAGTTGAGAACGTTTGTTAAATAAATCTTGGGCGATTAAGAAGAATGCAAGAATATTACGTTTAAAAAGCCAAGTTAAAAATAAAGATTGTTCGATTCCAGCGATGATCGAAATAAATTTTCTGTAACAAAAAGTGACGTGCGCTGGCTTCTGTTAAATATACTTCACTGCTCACACATGTGCACTCCTATGACATGCGCGTGCAATCGTCAGCCACAGCCCGATTATGTCGACCTCGAAACAGAGCGCGTAAATGAAACCAGTGAACTTTCACGTTTCCTTTTTCATTTTAAGTAAATTAGAAAGAAAATATAACTATCAATGGAATATATTATTTTTGGATCTACGAAAAATAATTTTTATATTTACCAATTCAAACTAATCACAACATATTTTTTAAAAAAATCGAATGTTAAAGAGGATACATTAAATTGGAAGAAATTTTTTTAGATAATGAAAATGTAGTTCTAGATTTTATAATACAATTTTTGTAAAGAGATATGTTAAATATTAATGAAATTTCATTATTTATTAAATAAAGACATTTCGGTTCGTGTCAAACCACAAAAATTGTGAGATGAAAAGGGCGAGTTTAAAAATTTGATTTCAGTAATCATCTATTCTCTCGTATCATATTGCTTCTATTTCTTATAATTCTTTTAAAATTAATCATGGCTTCAAAAAAAAAAGAGGAAAAAATGAACAAAATTAAAAAAAAAAAAGGGAAAAATATGAAAAAAAAGAGAAACTGACTACGATCCCAGTATGTATGCATATATACCATTAAGCCATTTCCCTTTCGAGGTAGGCGTGACACAACCCAATGCGGGTAGTGTTTCTAGGTAGATAGTTTCTTGTAGTAAAACAAGTGTGGGCTCACCACACCCACGACGAGCCAACAGCACGCAGCATTCCTAAACGGTCACCCATCCAAGTACTAATCGCGCCCTACACTGCTTAACTTCAGTGCTCTAACGAGAACTGGGTTTTTCAGCGTGGTATGGCGGAAATGAATTACAGAAATCATAGCCAGGAGGGGGAAAAACGAGTAGAAGCGAACGTTCACGGTACAAAAGAGAAAAACCCTTTCATTGAAGATGCGCGATAGATAATTTAATTATTTAAAGTTATAAAAGAAAAAAATTAGGTAGGTTTTATAAATTCTGTGGTTGTAGAAGAGACATTATTTATTAATCATTTATGCCATTAGACAATTTATTTTAAAAAGTGGATATACTTAGGTCTTTGGAAATCCACCCACGGTGATATAAGTCAGAACAAAATAAAATTGGCCAGATAAAACATTAATTTTATGTTTAAAATCGTTCTTGTAATCAAGAATATTTCTCTTTTAAAAAATACCATCATGAATAATTAAAATATTTCTTTACAAGTATTTTTACTTCGGCAGAAGAAATAATTTAAAATTTAATGTCTTATTTATACCTTACTTATTTTAGTATGAAATCCGTAAAATGAACATACCTTAATTATATTTTATAAATGTTCCAACTTTATATTAGATAATAACTTCTGTCTCTGGTTTTCATATCTTCAAAATGTTTTAGTTCTAAGTTATTTTTTAAGAGTCAGCACTTGAAACATAGTGCACTAATATAATAGTTAAATTTGTGTCAAGATAATGTTTTTTATTTTGTACTTTATTTATTCATTTTATTATTTTAATTAATAAATTCATAAATAACATTTTGAATTTTAGGAAGTTGAATTAATTGTAATAAATAATTCTATAATTTAAAAAGAAACTAAACTTTTACCACATGCGGTAGCATATTCTAATGTTTAAAATAGAATAATTTTGTCGATGTAAAACAAACATTGAATAATTGCAGACAATTTATCGCGTAACTCAAATATTTTGTTTTCAAATGTAGTATATTTAAAGAAAAAAGGGAAAGTTTTTTGAGAACAGGGGAACATCCCTGCCATTTGCTTATCCCGCCGAAAAAATTGATATTGACAAAAGAAATTCGATTAAAATCGAAGACTATTTGAATTACTTAAAAATAATATAGCTAAGAAAAAACACAAAATTAGACTCTTAAAACAGTTTGTCACAAAGAATTAAGGGAATTTTGTACTACAAAGAAAAAAATTTTACACTTTTTTTTATTGTAAGAATAAACTAAACTAAAGGAAGCTTTTTGTGCAAGATAAAGGAAAGGGATTTTCTAGGCCACTGTAGTGTCCTCAATAATCAGGAAAATAAAATAAAAAGATTGAAGGAGACTTCCTGAGCAAAATTTTGACAAGGAGAAAACGCACCTTGGTAATACAGGCGCGTACGTTTAAGTTTAAGGTACGTGCCAGGTATATATTAGTGCATTCATCGTACTTCTTGGGCGCGTACAGAGCATATAGCACAGTGCTGGTACCTGACGGTTACGAAAGTAAGGTGATTTAGAAAGTATAAAACGACTGAAGTGAACGGTGCCCTCGACGTAGGTTTAATGGTGTAACTGTATAGTATATACTATATAGTAACATACACATTACACACCTACATCCTCAATGCGACAATGGAAGTGATGAAAAAGCCCTGACTAGAAATACTTTATTACTATTTGACATTCTATTTGAAACTTCTCTGAAGCAATGCCTGATGTATCGTTTTCTATGAAAGTATTTTTATATTATCAAGATGTAAAAAATCTACATTAGAATTTATATATAAAAATGATTCTATCAAAAATGTGCGCTCAAATTTATTTTTCGTCACAAAGCTATACATATATGAGCGTATATAATTTTCTTGAGATCACTTTTATGTATAAATTATGTGTAACTGTGGATTGTTTCGAACGATTTTTAAGTTTAAATATGCTAAATGAAGCTTCTGTCAAGCTGAGGCACTACGCCAGAGTATCTAACTCAAATGTTTTTAAAAGTAATAATTTTTTTACTTTTTTTTTACCACTTAAACAATAACTGCTGGAGAGTATGAAAGTCTTCATTACCTAGATTTGTTCAATCTGGCTCATTTTACATAAAATCGGACCTTTGTACACCAACTTGAAAGAATTCTATTCTTCTTTATGTAGAAAGTTCCCATTTCAGCAAAAATCACAGCACATATGGGAGCATTTCACTACAAGTAATCCGAAAATGGATTCAAAGATGCATCGTTTGTTCGTGAGGAGAAAGTTTCAGTAGATAGTCCAGACTCGCCGCAGTGTTTTCCGTGATCCCAGAGCCTTAAAAAGTGAACACAGCTAAGGGAACACGGCTTTCACTGCTGAGTCTGAACGCATGTTCCACATTCCATTCTTCTAGATGCAGCGCCCACCGGAATCCGTCGCACTTCCCTTCAATCAGCCTCGATGACATGTCACGGGGTCAATAGGAGAGAGAAAAAGACTGACTATCGACTAAGCAGAGCCAAGTCAGATTCTCACCCCCACCAACTCCGCGACTCGTAGATCGTAAAAAGCAGGTCCAGCTGCTTCCGAGCAGCACCTCCAACTGGCGTAATAAACGTTAGATCACACACTGGCCCAGCTAGAACTGCCTAGCCACGGTCCAGTCACGTGATCGTTGCGTCACAGTGCCCCACACCACGAGTCGATCCGGCCGCCATCTTTAAGCGAAAAACCAGAGCCACTTCGAAAAACGATGAAAAATCCGTTAGGCTGCCACACTTTGTGAGTCACACCTGGCGAAAACTTACCTGGGGAAATATATCCCTCGAACGGCTGGTTAGATAGTTCTCGGAAATTTGATATAGGGTTATACTTCACTTTTTTGGATTAAATTTCCCATATTTCCGAGTATGTACATAGACTTAAAAAAAAGTCTAAAATTGCAGACTCTGAGAAACATTTGAAATTTATTGCAAAAAAACTACGCTAATGTATGCAACACACATGTGGCATTAAAAAAGGCGGGACACGTGACCACCAAAATTAGAAAGGAATTCTGAAAGATATACTTTAAAAATGGGAATCATTTTAAAATATGAAAAATCTATTCTCCACTGCACAAGTTCAAGAATAGTTTCTATCGCGCGAGTATGGAATTTTCCACTACACTAGTTTTAACCGTTTCAAAATGATTCGAATTCAAGAAATTTAATCCCGAGAATCGTGAACTTAAAACCTGATAGCAGCTGCTAAATTTCGGAATCACGAGCTCGCGAGTCGAAGTCCACGAGGAAAAAGCGCGGCACGAGCGACAAACTCGCTACAATCGGTGACCCAGTTGAGATCCAAGATGGCGCCGACCGAGATAATTAGAACGCGGAAGCGTGACGAGTGCACGCGACACACTGGAAATTGCCCGCAGAATCTCAAGGTAGAGTTACGAAGTCTTCATCCTTTTTAGAAATTGATGGAATATCGAGGCACTGTCGTAAAAGCGGTGGAACGTGGAATTAGAGTTTTATCGTAGTCTGCCACCGTGGAAGACGAAATGATAAGCACGGAACGATTCGCGGACACAACCGACTCCCAATGCGGGCTGCGACGAACGAGAGTGCATGCGAGCGCGTAGTCCGCGCCGCACTCTCGCTAACCCCACCACCGAGCGATCTGATACGGCGCACTCGCGTCGCGATGTTTTTTGATTGGAGTTCCTTTGCTGCGCAAGTCGCGATTGGCCACCACCCGCGGGGACCATGTCATCACGTGACTGCCTTGCGCACACGGGAGCGCCAGCGCGGCAATCGCGCATACCACCGCGCGATGAAAACTGACCGTACCGTACCACGCGCGGAAATGAATTACAGAAATCATAGCCAGAAGGGGGAAAAAAACGAGTAGAAGCGAACGTTCACGGTATAGAAGAGAAAAACCCTTTCATTGGAGACGCGCGATACATAATTTAATTATTTAAAGTTATAAAAGAATCTAGCGTACTTATTTTTTCAGAAAACCATTTTCAATTAATCTGAAAATAACGTAAAGTCGGTTGATTGAAAGACTTCGTAATGCAGACCTTTCTGGTCTTTCAATTTGGTCACTTTGTGTTCAATTGAGATTATCGCAAAGTATTGAGGACAAATAACTATGAACCTATTTTGTAAATTTCGTAATATTTAGGTCTAAATTTCAATAATACTTTTTTCCACTATTAGAACGCGATAATCACTTTTTTGCACTTTCACCAGCTGGAAATTTTCCGGACGAGAAGGAGAAAAGCGTGTTCCCAGCACGAAGAGCGAGAGCAGATAAAGCCAGATAAAGCAAAAAGCGCACTTGGCTTCTAGACCCCACTCTTCTTATTCTAGTAGTCGAAGTCCCCCACCCTTCCACCCTCCACTACTAGGAGCCCTTGGCTGCTTCCTTCGTAAGGGATCGACCCCTACTTTGGAGTTGAAAAAGCTACGAATCGCAAGTCTCTTTCTTCTATCCCTCTCCTTTCCTCGTGCCTCCTGAATCCGCGCTCTATAGCAGGTAAACTTTGACCCATTTTTCTATCGATTTCCCGTATGGTTCGTATCTAGGACGCCGCAGTGGCCGCCACACCGATTTCCCTAATTCACACCGACCTCGAGGATAAGTTTTTAGTGTGTGTGGAACAAAATTGTGGTTTAGCATACTATAGGTACATAAGTATGCATGCGTGCATAGGATGCTATATATGTAACCTGTATTCCGCATCGCGTCATTATTTTCTTTCAAGCGAGATGGGATCATCGAGTAATTACGGAATCGTGCCGTTCGAAACTCGAGGACATCGGATGAATCCCGATGATCGCAGGTAGATTCTATCTTCACACTTGCATTATTACGATGATTTTAGGAAAACTGAAGTTTTTTCTAGCTTGGAAGAGTTAGGAAAAATTGTTGAGTTGTGTAATATCAAGTTTTATAAAGAAATAAATATCGTTATGAAGAAAAGCACGTTCAATTTTTTGCAGGCAAAAGAATCTGCATTTTGTTTGTAAATATCCTTGTACATTGCTCAAACGAAAAACTCAATTTAGGTCTATTTTGCTCTCTAAATTTGAATCAGTTAACATTTTTACTAGTTTCAATTAGGGGCTTAATTCTAGCTATGAGTCAGTTTTTTTACTGATTAATTACTAAGTTTTGCTGATTTGTCAGTAAAAAATAACTGAACTTAGTAAACATTTTAATTGATTCAAATTTAGACAGTTGAGTTAAAATGACAACTGAAATAGAATTGAGTTTCATTCAAAAATGATGAGCATCATTTTGAACAAAAATAAAGAGGTTCAGAAAATTGGTTTTAATTGCTTGAAACAATTTGATACTCTGGATATGGATTTAATTGACATATTCATCAAGAAATTATCGGTACGAATACGGACGATACAATATTTTCATGATTCAAGAAAATGTGACTCGTCGATAAAATGTATTTAAACAAAGAAAATCACGTTTCCTCAATCTAGTACATTTTCTTGAGACAAGAAATATTTTCTTGTCCACGTAAATATTGTATCGTACGTATTCGTAACGATATTTTTTTGACTCAATTTTTATTACTTTTCGTTGTAGAAAACGTTCATGAAATTTCAATGACTTTTACTGAAACTTCAATAGATTTTCTACTGTTAAATCAGTATGAATACTACCTGGAATTTCAGTCAATAGTCACTGATTTTTTAGTGCATTTTAACTGATTTAAATTACGAGAATATACTCCCTAATGTAAAGTAGTTAACTTAAACTAATGATAAGACCAAATTAAAAAATTAAATTTTAGTTATATATTGAAATTTCATTGAATAGAATTATAGTTTAAAAAATAGTAGATTATGCTATTTGCCAAAAAATGTGAATTAGTTTTCTAAAATTGAATCAGTAAGAAGTGGGCCTTTGAATGAAATCAGTAAGAGTTTGAACAATAATTTAATTGTTCAGAGTTTTGATTATTTAGTGAACTGATTACTAATCACATAATCAGTAAGAGAGAGAGAATGAATTGTAATGCTATACAAGAAAGTACTACCAAAATTCGTACTGAATTTACCAAAACGTTTCTGCGTCAATGTAATTTAACTTGAATGTAGATTTTGAATTATGAATTGGCTTATGTGGACTGGCGGTTGAAATGAGGTTAAAGGGCAATCATTAGGGGGTGGTCACTGGCCAACAATTGAATCCGCTACTTTATGTGACATGTGTGAATCTCAGTTCAATGTACATTTAAACTGGTAGCATAATATTTTAAAAAACTTCAGAATAATTTCATCATAATAAAATCGAATCTGTTGTAAAAGAGTCAGCGTTTTAAATAAAGAATATTATGCTAGGCGAGTAAATATTATTAAATATTAAATGAATAGTATTGATTTGAGTAATATATATCATCATGGAATTCCGCAATATGAAAATAAATATACCATGCATATTGCATATATACTTGGACTCGGTAAAATAATTAGTACCACACACAAAAATCGAAAATGGTAAAATATACATTATACATTCACAAATTATGCAAATGGTATGCAGTGTAGTGTATTCTGTGTATTATGGTTTATGAAATGAGTCAATTTTTTCTGAGCAGTAGGTTCAAATTATATATCTTTAAAAAGAACGATTCTCTATATTCGAGTCTATATTTTCCTTCAAAATTGGGTGAGATAATGTTGATGTAGTATATGCTATTTTTTTTATATGTGCTTCTATTTATGTTTTAAGATATAGGCTGAGATTGTTGCCAGAATACAAGTACAAAGAGATTGTTAAGGAGAAAAGAATTGACAAGAAAGGAGAATGAAGTCGAAGAATGCAATTGTGCAAAACAATTTGAGGATGAAAAAAAACTTTTACGAGCTCAAGTGAATTGCTGTAGGCATAAAATAAGCTGACGAATAAGATATTCAATGCAAAATTTATTACGGACCTGCCTTCGAATAAAACGTGGATGATCAGATGATGATGATGATGATGATGATGACGTTGAAAGATGATGACTATCGTTTTCTTTTATAAAATATATTTCTTTAAGATGACGTGTTTACAAAATGTAAAGGAAATTGAATATATTTAATATTTAATAATTGACTGCTTCCAGTCGTCCCAAAAAGTTCGGGGAGTTGGAAACTGGGATAGACTAGTCGTCCCGAATTTCGAGACGACGAGACACTCCATTAATAATTTAGAAATTAGTATAGGTGTAGATTTTCTGACAGCATATCCTATATTTAAATTCTTGATAGGAGAAGCTAGAGAAGAAGGTTACTGACCCTTGATATAATAAATATAATCGTTACATATGATAAAAAAAAAGAACTAATGTAATGTCAGTGCCAGCATCTTCAAAATGAAATTGAAATGTGATGTTGTGTACACGAACCGCTTTCTAAATCTCAAGTAGTTGGAAATGACTGTTCAAATAGTGGAAAGGGCACAAATTATGCATTAGGGAAAATGGATATACCACACCGATTTTCGTCGATCAAAAATATTATGAGAGGAATTCCATTGAATGTTATCAGTGGAGTATTCTATGCTGCAACTTTTCATCATTACATTGATAAATTTTGGAAAAATGGAAAAAACTCTATTTCTTCTCCAAATTAATTAAAATATTCTATTTTTCGCGAAATAGTTATTTGTGATACAAGGAACCTAGTGGCACTTTTTCGGTCGAGTGTGAAAGTTGCAGTACGAGTCTGAGTCGAGGCGTAGCCGAGACGAGACGAGTACTGCAATTTACACGATGCAAAGTGCCACTTAGGGGCCGAGTGTCATATACTATTTTTTATCACACCAGTCAATCATAAGTACAAATTTTACGGCCTATGCTAAAAAGTGCTATTTTACGTATCGTTCGCAGCACCTAAAATCGCACTTATGATGCCGGTGTGATAAAAATTGCATTTATTGATTTTAAGATATTTTCTTTGACTAATTTTTGTATAATTCATTTTATTTTACCAGAATTATAATAGAAATTTTAAGTTTCCACTCGAAATAGATGGAAGATGGAAGATTGATAGATGGATAGATAGATAGGATAGAGGATGAGGGTGCAGACTGCCATAGTCAGTACTCGAGTGATGGCTTTTCCGATAAGTAGGTTGTATCGTGTGATTGTTTTACTTAATTAAAAATTATATTAAACCAGTCGGTCGTTATTTTTGTTTTACCCACGTCCAGATAGAGACCCCAAATTGTTTATAAATGCAATATTTGTACCAGGGGCATCATCGCTCTGCCACATGGACAGCAAAGAAATCATTCTTCGTATTATTGCTTATAAATAACGGTTTTTATTTACTTCTATTTACAGTTTTCTTTTCCATAAAATCTGCATTTTATGATTCTTTCCACCCCCAACCATTTAACCTTCTGGATACCAGCCCACTCATTTGGGTAGCGACTGCTACTTATCGTATTTGCGAGCTTATAGGTACGCGCGCCCCTGATTTGTTCTAATTGAAACAAATTAGTTTCTTTGCCTCAATAGCAATGTAATATTTCTTTGATTCAACGAAACCTTTTCTCTCTGTGTATGTTTTTTCTTTTAAAAGTATTTTGGACCCTATGAGTAACATGATTATTTGCCAACAGAAAAATTGTTCCTCTTACTCAGAGAACAGGTTTAGAATGGATATGATATGCCGCAGTGAATTTCGATCGCTATAACGCTATAAATTTTTGGGTGATAGAACAAAGCAACGAGGGAGAAGCTGTTGGGGAGCTTAGCGTCTGCTAGCGTCCTATTTCTAGGTTCGGAAATGTTCGGCCGCTGACCGATTTTGCCCGAAGCACAAGAAATAAGTAGGTCGTTTGTAGCCGCACGTGTCGTCCTTGACTCACATTGGATTGAACCGCGCAAGCGCTTTGCGCTTGCGTTGCCGCATTGCCGGTCGCTAGGGCTCTTTTCTTTGTTCTTCTCTAGAGCCTGTGTACGTGTCCAAGTGGCTAGGTTTGTGTTGCGGACTGCGGGATCCCCACTTGTGCATACACATGACTGACGCTATAAGTGAATATATGTGTGTGGACTTGCACAGATGGATCTATAAGTATAAACGGATGTATACGATGTGTGCAGAAGTGCGCTCGACCCGAGCGCAAGGCGCATTGAGATGTAATACCGTTATGAACATAGAGAGCTGCCTGAACTACACACAAAAGTTTAAGAAAGTTAAACTCCCAGAAAAGAGGTGCATTGAAAATAGAATAAAAAAAGTGCACTGATTTATGCGAGGATTTATGTTGCCGCACTAAGCAAAAACTTACGTCAGTGACTTTGCGATTTTGGTCTTTTTTATATACCTGGCAATGGTAAAATCGCAATAATCGACAATGTCACGTAAGGTTTTCCTGAGAGCGGAAATATGATCAAAGAAATTATTTGTTTAAAGCAGGAATGATGCACTGCTTTAAAGAAAATTTCCTTCATTCCAGTACACACACATGAAGACATAACTTTTAAATTTAAACAATGTTTCTTCACCCAAGACCTCGGGAAGAACGAGAGAAAATTTTCTGTACGAAAGTCGTTTTTTTCAAAAATTATATCTCTCAAAAAATAGTTTTTCTATGATTTTAAGAATAAAATAATATTACTAATGTCATCTCAAAAAATTTTAATAATGTTTTTTGTAATTTAATTTTTTCTTACTATCACTTCTCACCAATTTTCGAAAAATGATTGAATTTTAATAAATAACGACTTATTTTTTTGGGGGAAAATTCTTTACAACTGTAATTATTCCAATTTGAAAAGTCATTTTTTATGGTTGAAATCGTGTAAACAATTTTTTTTTAAGAAAAGATTTTTTAAGCAAATAAACATATTTGAAGATTATTAACTTATTTTCAAAATTGGAAACAACAGATTTATAGGGAATGTTTTCCTAAAAAAAGCCATGATTTATTAAACTTCAACCATTTTTTTTAAATCAGTAAAAATCGACAGGAAGAAAAAATTCAGTTATAAAAACTGTTATTAAAATAATTAATTTTCGTAATTTTAAAAGTTTTTTCATAAAAAGTAATGTTTCTTCTTTTATAAGACTTGACTAATAATTTAATTTAAATTCTGAAAATCATAGAAAACTTTTCTTTGAATCAACAAAACTTACTTAGTTCGTATCCAATTTATTGAAATTAAGGAAATTTTGTTTCGCCCAATGACAGATTCTTGAAATCAATCAAAGAAACATTACTTTTATTCTAATATATGTAAATGCAACAGAAATTCTGTTAATTCAACAAGAATATGTTTAAATCAAGCAAACATTCTTCAATTTAAGATAATTGACCTGAAAGCAATGCTGAATATGAAAAAGTACTAAAAAGTAATGCGGTTGCGGAGGCACAATGTCAAAATTGTGTTTCATCAAAGTTTAATTTGGAAAGAAACATTTAAAAAAATGTCTGGTTAAATCAACTAGAATTCTGGTTAAATATGGCGTTACTATTTTTTCTGGTTAAAGTAATCAGAATTCTGGTTATTTTAATAAGAATTTCTGGTTAATTTAAACGGAATTCTGTTTAATTCAACCATTATTTTGGTTAATCTAACCAGAAAAAATGGTAAGGGCATATTTAACCAGAATTCCGGTTGATTTAACCGCAGACAATTTTCTGAGTGAACAAAAAATAACGCAAGGAAAGTTTCTTCGCGTTTCTTTTCGTTATTCTTTTCTATATAAAACATAATCGCCACATTATTTTGAGATAATGTCTCCGTAGCCTCGTCATCGTTGGATACATTTTCATACTAAGCTTAGCTTCTAGCCAGATTATTTTTAATTTGTAGAAATAATTGACAAATATAAAAAAATAAACCTTAATTTGTTCGAATCTCCGATTTAAACAAGTCTTTTTTTATTCTAGAAAACGTTTAAGAATAATAATTACGATGAGACGAAAACAATAATTCCAATTTAAAAAACACAAGTATACAAAAGTTCAAGATAAACACCATGAGAAAACGTTTTCGATGAAGCAAAAACGAATTCAATGGCGGATTTCCCATCTAAGCTACGCAGGCTGTAGCGTAGGGTGGCAAAATTTCGGGGGCGGCAGAATTTTCCTGTGATAAATTTTTCAAAAATTTCGGATTTTCTTTAAACCGATACAGCCTGAGCGTGGTGAAAAAAAACTGTCATGAGGATTGACTGAAAATATTAATTTTTTATTGAACCCACTTATGTTATTTATTGAGTAATTCAAACCATTACATAATTCATCTGATGAGTTTAATATTAGCCAGGGGCAGCCTGCATGAAAAAATGCATGGACGTGAATGAAGCTAGAGTAGTATGCCAGGACAGAAATGTGTGGCGACAAATAGTTTATAAACAGAGTGACAATAGAGTGAATGATGCCTGAAACAAAGACCTTGGATACTAATGGGCCCAAGTGGGGAACCATACATAACTATTTTGTGAGGCTCCTCCCTTGGGGTGATCGCTAGAGAGATTGATCAGCAACCTGGGTCGGAGCAGTGTTGCGGAGTGAACGTGTCATTTATATAAATAACACGAGAACTCCAGATCAATCTAAAACATCTATACATAACACCTTCATACTCATCCACCCTATACCCATATACCGATCAACCTCATACCTATATACCTATTTCACTACTTTCCAACCGAGCAAGTCACGCCTACCCCGGAAGGGAAAAGGCTTAATGGTATAATGAAAAATATTTGTTAGCCACTGAAAACATTCCTATACGACGAAAGATATTATTCATTTTAATCAGTAGACACTTTTTTATTAATAAATACATTTTTCTGAGTTGAGTTGAAGTTGCATTCCCGAATTGCTACGGCATTTAATTTTCGAAGCGTGCCAAATATGCCAGGTGAATATGCTCAAGGCGAGCAAAATTGCCAATCGTGCCTAATTGGGTTTTTACTTTACGAGCCGGAAGAAGATAATTTTTTATCGCAAAAACGAAGATAAAGAGTTATTGACCAGAGGCGCTATATAATGTACTACTGAAAAAAATTGCTCTCTCAAAGAATAGTTTAGAATTAAAGAATTAATTGTAAGATTGGTAGAAAATTTGAGACAGTACCATAATAACCGTAATTTTTACATTTAAGAAACGTTACGTAAATGTGAAACCGACATTTTTTAAGCGAGTCTAAAAAGGCGTAGAAAAGGTTAAAATGCTGATGTAAGAAAACACTGATTATACGTATATGTTCTATGTTCAACGTTTGCATTTCTCGATAGCATATAATTTAACAGAACTCTATATATGCAAGGACTGAAAATCTTTTTTTATGTTTTACTGAATGCTGACTCGACGTTATAATTGTTCTGCAATGGTAGGTATAACTATATGTGTATGGTATTTGAAATAAAATTAATTTCTTCAATTAATGAACAACATGGATCTGACAAAAGTTATCTGTTTGCCGACCACTAGATCTTTATCTTATTACTTATAGATAGACGATATGACATTCGTCTGTCAACAAATGGATATTATATTGCTTGTTCATCGTTAACCAGCGCGAAATTGCCAAAACTAAAAAAAGAGATTCTTTCAACAAACTAGAATACTCTTAATTTCTATTGGGGGGCGTCAAATATCCATTAAAAAATAGAAATGTAAATAGACTTGACTTGAACAGACATATATACACTGAGAAACAAGATTAATTAAAGAAATATGGCACTGCATAATAGTCTAATAACATATTTTTTTGATCCAACAAATTTTTTCTTGTCTTAAGAAATTATGTTTTTCAAATGACAAGATCATTTTCGTTACAAGAAAAATATTTTTAGATCAAAAACATATTTTATTGGACGTATTCAGTAGTATATTTCTTCAATTGAAGTAATCTTTTTTCTCAGTGTAGACTTGAACTTCTTATCATAAGGATGTCAAAGTCGTGGTTATTTGAACAAAAGTTTTGTAGATTATTAATCTTAGGATGGAAAATGATTGTGAAAACTTTTGTTTCACACTTCCTAGTTGCTTTGTGTACTGCAAGACACTCATGCAAATAATCTTAATGACAAAATACTGAACCACCTTGAAAATGGTGAACAGAATAATGCATGTCTCTTGCATGATAGAAGAATTTGTTTATGACATCGCGGTTAAGTTAGAGGAAAATATATACAGTACTCTATGAATAAAAAAATAAAAAAAGAATTTAAAACTTTTTTTGAAATCAAAGGAAAAATCTGATTAAGAAAAGACGTCAAAAATCGGAATGAAATGTATTTGGGTAAAATTTTACTTCAAAATGTAAATCAAATTTTATAGTGTAATACCGACTTCAAGAATGACGTAATCTTGCGTTCACATGCACCCAACGGAAAGGGTGATATCACCGGAAGTGAGCTACAGTTTGACTGCAACAGGCGGTTCCACATTTTATTTCGGTATCTTATATTTATATGAGAAATTACATTTTTTTTATTGAAAAAGAAAACGTTTTGTGCATGCCAATTTAATTACAATTTTCAAAACAAAAGGTATATTTAAAAGAAGTATACACTACATTTAAATCAGTCAGAATTGGACTGATGCAATTCATCAAACATGGTTTGAATAAAAAATCAGTCATATCTAGTTTAACCAGAAAAAAATGAAAAGAATTTGTTTAATATTAGTCAATCTTTAAGTATTTCTAAATTATAAATTCGCTATGTTTCAGGCTCAAATTAAATAATTCATTTAGTGCAAATTATTATTGAAATCAGTCAATTTTTTATTACTTGATACAGTGAAACATTGTGAGTTTATCTGCTAAATTTACTGATTTCTTTAATAAACTATGTTGAATAAATAATTTATTCAGTAAAACTTACTGACCAGACCACTCAAAATGACTTAAGTGATTAGTTTTTTTTACTGATTGAAGTTCAGAGTACATCCCGTAGTTTCTTTTCGGGCCTTTGGCCTTAAAAATATTGAACTGTTAACCTATTATCGAGCCTATTATATACAAACTTAAGGTTTAAAATACAATAAAATAATTGTATTCAGATTGTATGTTTAATGAATACAATGCATCCAAAATAATTCACATTAATACCTGTAATGTTGGGCATAAAGTAAAATAATTGCAGTAGCACCCCCGTACTGGCAAAAGTTCTAATGATAACTATTTTCTGTACTGGCCATTTATATTTCATTTAGAGGTTTTTCCAGTACTGGGACTGTAGTCAATTTTCACCTATAAGACTTAATATTGAGTTTATTCGTTGAAAAAGAACACTGAGTATATTATACATATGCAATGGGAATATTGTTGGTGAAGTGGGTTGGTCGTACATACAATAAAGTACAAACGGGAACGCGTGCACGCATGGAAGCGGTGTCGTAACGCTGCTATGCCAGAGGTCGCGCTGAGATCCGTTATTTTATACTAGTCAATTTTATAGAAGGACAGAATTAACGAGCTATCAGCAAGCAACATTTATATTTTTGTTATGAAACGATCCTAGAATAACAAGTGATGCAAATCACAAATGTTATAGTATTACTATTAGAATGTCTAAAATAAAACTCTTCTCTGGGAATTTATATGAATTGGCTTGACCTGTAAACTTTTAACAGACTGGATTCTCGATTCTAGAATATAAGCAGGAGTTAAAATATATTTAACCCAATCAAATAATTTACAAAGCCATCCCACGTTAGTTTGGCTGACTCTCAATCTTCGATCGGACATTAATAACCGTCTATTATTCTTGTGTCCTTGCTACATTTAAAGCGGCTTGTATAAACATGAGCGAGCACGAACAATGCATATTGCATATTATATGAGTGATACAAAAGTTAAAATCATATCAAAGAAAAGTGGCTGACGCAACAAAATTCACAATTTACACGCGCAAGTTTTAAAAATTTCGCATAGTTCATTTCCTGTTGCTAAAAATTTCTCCGTTCTCAATTCTTTTTATGTTCGCATATAAACAAGCTTTATGTTGGAAATTAGAGAACACGTTTCTTGAAAATAATAAACTCCAGAAACTGAAAACTTTTAATCCTTGAAACGTTTTACAAGGTGTTATACATGGAGACAATTGCACAGATTGATGGGACATTATTGGTACTGCGTAATTGCTGTGACAGTCACAAAGAAAGATAAGTACCTCCCACCCCTTATCTGTAATCATGGCATTATGTAAGTAAGTCGTTAACGTCGAGCAGCGAGTGCGATTCTAAAAAGCAATTTAATTTCTAGATTTCCTCATCTCAAGTTTATCTGTGAGGAAATTTACCAATCAATTTCAACACCCGGAAATAAATCAAAGTAACATTTCACTGTTAGAGGTCTGCAGAAATTCTTTTAGATCAGCTATCAAAGAAATATTTCTTTTGATTTTTAAAAGCATTCTTTCAAAAACAAAATGAATGCTTGCTCAAAAAAGTTTCATTGCGATTATTTAAAGGGATATATGGGAATCACGAGAGGAAACTATTGCATGCTAGCTTTAATGGATGACATTCTGAGAAAGGGTATATATTCTATGCAATTCTTAGACGTTTATCCTCAATTTTGTGTTCTCATTTATGCTCCCAAAACACCATTTGTTTGTGGGAAGTATGATGAAGACAAAGACGGAAATTAAGTGGATGGCTAGTTTGTTTTCATTTTCATATTTCAGGTGCACAAAGATCGTGGGTCGATAGGATAATAGAAGAAAATGAAAGACTTGGTATAATAACTGTGATCATTATATAAAGGTAACGAGGGTGATCAACAGAGGTACCAACAAGTTATCTGTCATACCTTGGAGACACTTACAAAGGCGCTTTGATAAGAAATTTCTGTTTTCATAATCATTGTATGTAAATTGCGAAAGTGTAGTAAGTATCAAAGCAGGAAAGGAGAATATACGAGATAAGCTCTGTTTGTCAGTTTTTAATGGTTTAATGTTGGTAATGCCACTGTTAATCACAAAAACACATGAAAATTTTAATTGCTCGAAATAAGATGCAACAATTTTCATACCAATGGTTTTCTGTGACTGGCAGAATTGAAGTTTACGATTTGTATAGATGTAGATATTAACTGCATTATTGAAATGATGATGTTTTTTTCTTATGCGAGCATACATTGTTATTAGTGAAGATGTAGTACATTATATTAAAGTATTTGTAGTACATTGTGTGAAAGTATTTTGAGAAAACGTTAAGATTGTTTTACTATATTGTTATGAAAATGGAGTCAAAGATTGTGGTGATACAGAAGAATTCATTGTAGATCTAGAGTAGATTGTTATGTTAAAATAGCATGCGTAGTACATGTGAAAATATTTTTTGAGATGGTAATAAGAATAATAGATTTAAAATGTAAAATATTCTTACGTGAGTTGGAATACGAAGTCAGAAGTGACTTTTTTCTTTTAGTTAGTTTTCAGAGAAGAGTTGTGACTATGTCACTATGTGGTTACGTTATCTTTTCCTCGTTGATTCTGAGTTCTGAGTAAAATGACAACAATAATTTAAACTTATAAAGGAAATGTTGGTTTTCCTTAGAATCTGTTATTTGATTTGATCTGACATTTGAGTTGAGGATTCACTTTTCTTTGTGCAACCACATCCAGAGTCTCTTCGGCACGAACTATCCCACTAAGTAACTGACTCATAACTGGTCAACTTGCACAGCACGAGGAACGTTTCCGTACTTTCGAGCTGTGCTTCTGCGCAAACGTCGTCCTCGCATGGATGCATGGATATCAAGAATTGCATGTGACTTGGCTCCCATTTACACACACACTTGCAATCATGATCAATGCATATCTGATTTTCCAGGGGATTGTGAGAAAAGCTTTACTTCTAAGATGTATTTTATCACCGGCAACTCTTTCATTTCAGGGTGGTCGCAAAACTTAATTTTCAAAATGCCTTGCCTATTCCCTGATATTTCCATGATCAATTTTTTAATTTTGTACAATTTTTATCCTAAAATCTTGTATAAACAGAATAAAACCATTTCAGATAATAATTTAGAAATCAGAATTTTAAAAAATGACTTCTACCACACAGAAACAAAATTGTTAGTTGGGCCAACTATTTAGTTGATGAGATAATGATCCTGCTATTTGATTAGTTGGCATAAATTTGGCATAAAGAATCATTTTTCAATCCAAAAGGACAAGTTTTCAATCAAATAGTTGAATTTTTAACCAAATAGTTGAATGCTCAACAAAAAAATTAATTTTTCAAGAAATAATAATTTAAATAGTTTAAATTGGAGTTTTGTCACTCCATAAGGAATATTTAAGAAATAATTTGCACCTAATAACTATTAATGCTAACACCCCTAACCCCCTTGTATTGTGCCCGCAAAATGTCCCAAAAAATAGCTGTTTTATGTAAAACTAATGATAAAAACGGTATTTTTTGACATTTTTTCAACATTAATTATTTTCATTAAATGCGTGACAAGTTTTCAAGTACTCTTAAAATAATTTGAAATTGTTTAAATATTTCTTTAAACAATTTTTTTCAGTAAATCGTGAAAAGATGCTATTTTTCGGGATAAATAATATAGTTGATAAAAGTAAGAAATAATCATTTTTATTTTACATATTTTGCAATTATTGTTTGAAGAATTTCCGTTTTCATAATTTTTTCCACTAAATCTTGAAAAGTTATTTTCTTACATTAATGATATTTAGCAATTATTCAAACAATTTTCACTTGTTTAAACTATTTTACCTGTCTATTATGACATTTTATTATTTTGTGGAATTAATGAGCACTGTAAGAAAAATTTGTGGTAAACTTCCCATACATTCATTGGAAGTAATTAACCCATACAAGGATGGAAATTTTCCCGTACCTCAGTACCATACTTCCCATACTTGTATGGAAGTTTTACCATAAAGTATGGAAAATCTTCCAACAACCACCGGCAAATTTCTATACTGGTATGGGATATTCAAAAGTATGGAAAAAATTCCATATTTTTGTATGGGAAATCTACGATTTTTTCTTACAGTGAGGTAGTTAATGATTGTTAAGAGTTATATTTTTTGTGAAAGACAGTTTGAAATTATTTAAGAAATTCTCCTTTTCATATGAAAGATGGAGAGAATTTCAGATTTTTCGAATCTCTTACACTAGATCGCTTATTAATCAGTATTTTCTTGTCTCGGCGAAATCAATCCAAAAAAAATAACTATCCATAACGGTCTCATCTTTAAGCGTACATTTTAAATGCAAAAAATTTTTAAATGCAGTTTTCAAGATTAAAAAATTAAAAATTGAAAGCGTTTAAAATTAAAATGTGTTCCATAAAAAACGTTTTCAGGGTGGTTGGTTACACGCGTAAATCTTACTAACGTGCTTTGTTAAAAGTTCAGGTTCATTTTAATTAAATTCAATAGAGATGTCGTTAAAAAACTTATTTATTTTAAATAACATCTGAATCACATCACTGATTAATAAAATTGGTACAGAAAATTGGTACAAGAAAAATAACACTCAGAAATTGTGAAGTTAACAAATTACAGGTCGCTTATCATTTTTCATTCGGTTTAGTTAATCACTCGTTCGCGTCTCCGAGAGCACTGATCTTCGAGTGCAAGCTCGCAAGGGACCCAGACAAATTCCAATGTTGCCAGAAAGGTGAAATTAAGTACATTCAAAATTTTGGAACATTGGCAACATCGGACGTGTCCTGAAGAATGACCATCAAGCAGGATTAGGTACCGAGACATAAGTTACAAGAAAGGTGTAAATGACCATGCTGACTGATTATTGCCGGCGGTTCGGCAACCTAGGGTTTATTTACACAGATGCTCTTGTACCCTCCTTGATGATCCTTCAAATTCAAAGGTCTCAAACTTAGAACTCTCATTCTTTTCATTTCTCCAGACATTCCTTAAAGCGAAAGCAACAAACTAATAAAAGTTATAACCCATAAAAGGCAGATGCTACCAAAATGAGAAAGTTTCAAATGGCACGTACAGATTTAAAGAATAAGCATTGAAAGAATATACAGAAAGATAATAATTTAAATAAAATATTGGGAGTCGGTCATTGAGGATCTGAACAGTGGTCGCCCTGAAAAGAAAAAGTTTATTAGCAAATATTATAAAATTATCAAAACCTCTATACATATGAAGTGATTGTTAAATTTGTTT
This sequence comes from Andricus quercusramuli, assembly GCA_932178445.1. NCBI lineage: Eukaryota > Metazoa > Arthropoda > Insecta > Hymenoptera > Cynipidae > Andricus > Andricus quercusramuli. Next base: position 95,063 of record CAKNXH010063015.1, read on the forward strand.
TTATTTTAGACTGAAAAGCAACTTTATTTACTCAAGGTTCTATCGACCTTAAGGAACACATTCTTATCCAGACACTCGCGCTTCGCGCTCGATATTTGATTTCAAATTCATTTGGACCTTGCGTTCCACACTCGGTTCTGTGCACTTAATGACAGAAACAAAAAAGTTTGAGCGCACTTACGGCGCGCGATTTGGTCGTCGCGCTTCGCGCTTCGAAATACACTGATCGCGTACTTTGTGCTTCGTGTTATATGTTCTCCATATACAAATTACTCAATTTGTATTTGATTTCAAATGAAGAATAATGATATAATTTAGGCGACAAATTTTATTAGTTAAAATGTTATTTTAGCTTGTCCGTTTTTGAAAAAAGTTAATTTTTTTCATTTTGAATATATTCTTACAACAATAACTGATTACAAGTTTGAGAATATTTTTTGAATGCACAATTTTTGTTGATTCATCTGTTTTCGTACCTTGCATTGTTTTTCCAAAAATTTGATTTTTTTTCACTGTCAATGTTATTTTCACGAATAAAAGAAAAACTACGCATCCTATAGAAACATGATTCATAAAAAAATGTACCTCTTCTATGGATGAACAAATTTTGTCTCTGTCATGTTTTTCGTAGCTTGTGTTATTCGTCTAAAAATGTAAATGTTCTATTTTCAATGGTGTCAGAAGGTCTCAAAACGTGTACATTTGACAAAAACTAGGAGGCGGGGGGTCAAATTTTACACAAATCTAATACCTTCTCTAATGAGAATGTAAAAATAGCAATTTTCAACAAAATAGTTCAACTTTCAACCAAACAGATGAATGTACAACTAGAATGATGAATCTTCAACTGGAATAGTAAAATTTTCAGTTAAAAACACCAATTTTCAACAAAACAAAACGAAATTTCAACAAAATAGGTGAATCCTTAACCAAGAAAGGTGTAGTTCAATTTTGAACACCAAAATATGAATTTACAACAAAAAGTTAATTTTCTGCCGAAAATAGTTGCATTTGTGATCAAAATGGACGACTGTTTAACGAAATTGTTGAATTTTCAAATAAATAATATTAACTAAAAATATAATCGCCAGGAGAAACCAACTTCAAGAAGAAGAAAAAGAAATGCAAGGCAAATATATTTACTAGCAAGGACCTAATCTCGGGCCTCATCTTGTAACATTTTTAACATATAGAATCTTTTATAAACGGATTGAAACAATTTAAACATTCTCTCACTTTTGTAAGATTTTTGTAAAAATCCCTGAATTTTTAAATTCAATTTTCAACTCTTGTGAATTCTCAACTGAAAAATGAAAATTCCAACTTGAAATAAAGGTTCATCCATAAATTACGTAAGGCTTATAAAGGAGCCCCCCCTCCCCCAGCGAAATCTTACGCCCATGTTAAAGTTACATATACACATGTAATAGGGTTCAAAATTCGAAAAATAACCCTTACGTAATTTATGGATTACCCCTTAAAAATATCACACTTCACTTGAAAATTAGTTGGTTAATTTCAGTTGCTTTAGAAACTCCTATAAGATCCAAACACTGGCAAGATGATCTTGACTTATGAAACAAACCTATTTTTTGTTCATACAGAAGCTATTTTTAATTGTCCTTGGTTTAATTTCCACTCGACTGGAAGAGTCTTCAGAATGGAAGTAAACAGGAATTTAAATATTCTCTGACTTTAGTAATTATTGCGTTCCTCTCTTACACAAGAGCACAAAGTGGTTGTTGAATAAGTGACATTTTTGCACTAAACTACCGTTCATCTCTCGTGTACTTCCTGATTTCAGGGACACGGTGTAGCAGAGTGAGAAGGAAAACGTATAATGCTGTCAGCTGCACTGGTGTTGGTGGGTAATTATTTATTAAACATCTTCCAGTGTCATAAACAAGAGAGGTTTAATTATTGATCATTTTTTCGATCAGCAATTAAAGAAAACTATTCAGCAATACTGATGATCAGAACATTACACAAATAATCACTTTTAATTAACAGAATTTTTTTTTTGTTGGGAAACAAACTTCCAGTGTGATAATCACCTTGGGCCTAACTAGTGCTAAAGTTTCTGAAATTGACGACAGCTGGCATAGTATTATTCTCTTTGTTTGCTTATAACTTGCAAGTTTCAAGTGTAAAACTTTACAAAGTGGAAAATTTTGTGAAAATGAAAATTCTGATTGAGCTTGCACGTGACTTCTAACCTCAAACTGAGAACACTTTTTCGTCAAATTATAAAGTGTAAATATGTTGTTAATTTATGTAATGTTGTTTAAAACTTTAAATTATAAAACAAATATGACGGACGAAATTACAAAATTGTTGCACATGGATGATGACAATGCAGATGATTCAACTGAATTCAACTGAAAAATATTTCTGCTTATTTTTTACTCTTAATTCAGAAAATATAAAATGTCTAGGAATCGATAATAAACTAGGGCCAAGCTTAGACCAAGCCTGGAAATACAACCGGGCCCTGGTCAGATTTGGCGTTTCATTCAAGTTGGGCCCAGGCTAGATCGCCAGGCCAGGGCCAAGTCTTGCCAAGACTGGGCCCTGTTTGGGCTAAGACCACATTTCTGCACGGGAACAAACAGCGAGACGTTTTCAAACTGAAAAGTCAAATGTTTTCGAAAACCTCGAGGAAAACCTTTGACTTTTAATCCCGAGAAAAATATTTGCCGAGAAAAAAAGGTAATTTTCAACCAAGACAACTAAATTTTCAACCAAATAGCTGAAATTAGAGTGGCAATTAAAGTGGCAGCCCAAAAATTGGTCATATCTTAAACCCCTTTTTCAGACAGCCCTACAAACAATACGTCTGTGACTGACCGAAAAAATGATTAGTGAAATATTATAATATTATAGAAAATAGAGAAATCGCGATTGGAGTGTTTGTTGAAGTGAAAATTTGCGGGCTAGAAAATTTGATGTCCGGAAGAATATACCGGAAGAGAACATTTAAATCCGGCTTTTTTTTGCCGGAAGGCAATACTCGACCTAAACAAAAAATGAAAATAGTGAAAATACACAGAAGACTGAACTCAAGTGTCTCTCAAGAGTTCGCCTATATTGTCAGAGGTTTTTGCGTTGTGCAAGTTTCATTTATTGTTTCTTGAACTGTCTGCAGCAGATGCTGCTTGCGCGTGTTACAAAAGCGAGTGGTGCTTCGTTGTTCGTTTCTCGAGTGCATCGCATTGTCACCTAAATCTTTAATCTGCCGACACGATGCAGGTATACAAAGTGTGCACTGTGTCAAAATTTGTGTCCTGCGCACACGCGAAGTAAAGCTCATAATGACACTGTAATTTGCGAATTGCTTCAAGATACATAAGGGTACTTATCCTTAATTATTGTTCCAACGTTCAGCGGCTGATCAAACGATTGCACTGCTATTTTGTCGCTTAATGACTGATACTTTAGTAACAATGAAAGTATAATCAAACTTTTAACCTTGGAGTTCACCGTTTAAAGCATTGTTTCCCTTCTCTTACGAAACTCTAGAGAAAATCTTTTGTGAACGTTCTCTTGTATAAGAAGCTATCTTTTATTATTGAGCTATTTTGCTTTGTTTCTTGCTTATCATTATTTTGTTGTCGCTTATAAAAATGTCGGTGCTTTGAAGTTTTTATGGAAGTTTCAAGTTGAGGCTCGATTCGAACGACTAATTCTGGGCTCTTTCAAATTATAATGACGGCAAAGAGAACATTTTTTTAAATGAGAAGCTTGTGCTTTAATAAAGTGCAATATGAAGATAAAGAAAATAAACTGCCTCATAAGAATGAATAATTTCAAATAGCAAAAGCTTTGAAAAATGACATAACGTTAAAAAGAAACTCTTTCAAAATTGTTACCATTCCCCTTTCGGGACAGGCGTAACACGCTCGATGAGGAAAGGAGGCATAGACTTTTTCGTAGATTGATCTTGAATTATCGCGTTATTTATTTAAATAACACGTTAGTTCCGCAATACTACACCGACCCACATTGCTGATCAATCTCTCTAGCGATCACCCCAAGTGAAGTGCTTCACAAGTTCGTCATGTGAGGTTCCCCCGGTTATGGCGACAACCACCCCCAGCCACCCACTACACCCTTCCCAGGGTTCCCCCTGATTTTGATATCCCTTTTCGGAGGAAGAGTAACTTCGGCGACAACCTCCCCTTCCTCCGTTGAAGCACTTCTCCCCTTTACATTATTATAATTATTATAACATTAAGCCTTTCAGGGTAGGCGAGATAGGCTCATTAAGAAAGGAAGTAGTGTCAGGTAGGGAGATAGGAGGTATAGATTTTTTAGATTGATCTAGAATTATCGTTTTATTTACTTAAATGACACGTTCGTTCAGCAACACTGCTCCGACCCAGGTTGCTAATCAATCTCTCTAACGATCACCCCAAGCGAAGAGCCTTACAAAATTTTTATGTCTGGTTCCACACTTGGTCCCATTAGTATCCAAGGTCTTTCTTTCAGGCGTCATTACTCTATTGTCACTCTGTTCACAAACTATTTGTCGCCACACTTTTCTGTTTTGGCATACTACTCTAGCTTCCTTCACGTCCATGCATTTTTTCATGCAAGCTCTCGTGTTTCTATGGCTTCTTATGTCTCTTCGGATTAATCTCTCATTCACAGATTCTAACCGTTCTTTCGGCGGTCTACCTCTGGGCATTTTGCCATTCACTTTGCCTTTATACACTTGTCTCGTCACTCGTTCATCTTTCATTCTTTCAACATGTCCCAACCACCTTAGCTGAATTCTTTCCCATATGTCAACTAGTGTCTCTCCTGTACCACATTCTTTGAGGATTATCTCGTTTCAGACTTTCTGCATCAGTGTTTTCCCGCATATTGTGCGCAGAGGTTTCATGTTAATCGCGTTAATTTTACTCTTGTCCTTTTCTTGACAGGTCCATGTCTCGCTACCGTATAGTACAGTTGGTACAAATATAGAATTAGGTATGGCCATTTTAGATTTTGTCGATATGTTTTTATTTCTGAGAATGGACCCTGCTCTACCGATAACCTGCTTAGCCTTATTTATGCGCCTATCTAACTCCCCATCTATTTTTCCGTCGCGAGTGAATAGGCTATCCTAATAGACATACTTGTCAACTTGTCCTAATTCCTCATCATTTAGGACAATGTTGCACATTTTTCTCTCACTTTTTCAGTCAAATACCATGATTTTTGTTTTATTGACGTTAATTTTGAGGCCCATGTTTTTCATGCTTGTATTAACACAGAAAAAAATGAAAGTTCGGTGATGTTGCGGCTGAAGTAAAAGTTGGTATCATTTAAAACTGAGACTCCAATAGAACTCTTTTATAGGGTTCCTTTTTATAGTTCGTTGATATCCGATAGATGGATATTCATATATTCAACTGCGCATGTGCCGAAAAGCGCGATTTTATTTGAAATCAAGAAGTACTATGAATAATATACAGATAAATATTAACAAACACTTTGTATTCTTTTTGAAAATAAATTAAATTGAATGACAGAAATACTAAACTTTCTAAAAACATGTAATATTAACGTAATATTGCAAGAGTATATTATATAATTTTAAATAGTACCACGCTTTTTGGTACATGCGCAGTTGAAAACGTCGAATTTTCAACATAACCTTAAAAACTGTCATATTTCATGTGTTCTATCTTCCTTTCAAGAATGCTTAATATCTATAATTTTAGTTTCTTCATTAAATTTTTCCCAGTGCAATATTATTTAACCTGAATGACAAAGTAAAATGTGCATCATTAAAATGTAAAAACTTCGTAGTGAGTCAAGGCAGAAGTGAAAAAAGGGCTCTATTGGAACCGTTTCAACCCACACTTTGGGTTCATTTAGGAACCATTTATCATTTTAAATTCCTTTTCAGCAAAAGAGGTTCCCTTTTGTTGCAGCTCCTTTGGAACCAAAAATTGGTTCTAATAGAAACCCCAGTTTTTTCTGTGAAGTTTATTCAACATTCTTTGCAAATCCTCGATTGATTCTGCCATAACAATCTTGTCATCTGCGAAAGGTAACCCACGTACCTTCCAGTACCTTCACTGATATGAGACCTACATCCTCTTCGTCGCCACAGTGGGAGTCTGTAACCCACATGTGGCGCGTCCCCGGGTGGCGGATAGGGGAATGCTCGCTGGAAACAGAGGGTAGGGCTGAAATAAAATAGGCCCCGCGGACCAAACAGACTGGGTGAACGACACACCGAGAAAACACCACGATCACTTCCTGTTGCGGCCCTGTACCGAGGGTTTCTGCTGAATACGGTTACACTACTCAATAAGCAGTCGCAGGCATGGGTCCAGGGATGGTCCCGAAGGAAAAATCTCCAAGTCAAGGCGTTAATCCACCGTGCCGAAGGCTGCGTGGCACCAGGGGTGTGGTGTTCCAAACGGTGTCTCTAGGGCACCAGGTCGCCTTCTAGAGTATACAGACCTTACCCCCGCATGCGGAGCTCTGCGGGGGTGGACTTTTATTTCCCTAGCTACTCGTGGGAATTCAAATGGAGAATAAACCAAATTTAAACCGAAGTAAGGAGTTGGGAGGTCCTATGGACGTAGAGGTGAAGTATGAAGAGAATGAGGCGAGGGCCGACATAGCGCAAGTGAACAAGATATTCAAAAAAACACTTCAATATACTCATGAGCTGGAAAGAGTGTTGCAAGAGATGAGGGAGTTTTCTGACTCAAAAACGAATATGTTTTTGAAAATAAAACAAGGTATTAGGCAAGCGCAAGAGCTGACCGAGCAAGTGGCTTATTGGACGAAGGTGAACGCAAGCGCCTTCCGTTACGTTCCAAGTTCTATGAACAAACGGAGGCAGGAGGGAGAAAGGCTCCTCATGGAGCAGTTCAAGGCCGACCTGGAAAAGAGCCGCCTTGATACGCTGGAGGAAAAAAACGTAAGCCAGACGGGGACTCAGACCGAAGATGCTGAGGAAACTCCCACTGCCAAACTTGGGAAGCGTGAGCGGGAGCCGACACTGAGTCCCGTCGAGGCGAGTGAGCCTAGATCGGCGCCCAAGAAGGCGAGGATACGAAACGCTGTTGCGAATGCAGCGTCCACGCCAGAGAAGGCAGAAAATACCGCTGCAGCATCAACTCAGATGGCGAGCGGGAAAAAGGTCGAAGCGGCGAAGAGCTCGACCCGAGGCGATTCTCATCGAACCGGCCGAGGGTCTAAGCTATGCCGAGGTCCTCAAGGACCTCAAGCAAAGGGTGAAGCCTGATGACCTTGGCGTAAAAATCAAGGGAGTCAGGCAAACATGAAACGGAGAGGTCCTTGTGGAGCTCGTACCTAGAACAGAGGGCAGGGCCGAATTTTCGGCTGCTGTTAGGGAGGCGGTTGGGTTGGGGGGTATCGTGCGCGAGCTCGTCCCCCGTACCGAGATCGAGGTCTTGAACCTCGATCCAACAACGGAAGCCGGTGAAGTCGAAACGGCTGTGTGAAGCCACATCGGTAACCAGGGTGCTGGAGAGGTGAAGGTCAGCCTCACGAAAAGAGCCATCAGGGGCAACCTGAAGGCTTTCGTGGAGTTGTCAGAGAAATCGGCTGCGAGACTGGTACGCACAGGACACCTGAAGGTGGGGTGGGTGTCCTGTCGTGTACACAAAAAGGCAGAAAGGGTTCGGTGCTACCGCTGCCTAGGCTTCGGCCATATGGCAGCCGGTTGCGATGGCCCAGACCGCACGAAGGCATGCTGGAGACGTGGCAAGGAGGGCCATAGGGTTGCGGCGTGTGAAAGTGTGCCGCAGTGCTACCTCTGCGCCACAAGAGAAGATAAGCCCCGGACAGACCATCGGCCCGGGACAATGAGGTGTAGGGCGTTCCGAGAGGCAACCTTGTTGAGGAAGCCTCAAGGACGCGCTACCTAGAAGAAAAATATCCAACCAGGATGCCGAAGGCCGACGAGCCCGTTGTGTGGCACCACCACACTGCTGAGGACGATGCGTGCATCCTGTTTGGATGTTGAATGGAAAAATGCCAAGCTGGCGCTCAAAAGTGGAAGCCGAAGGACGGCTTATTGGCCTCTGGCCTGGGACTCTGAAGTAATGCGATAAGCGGTTCCGGAGTCCTGGGTGGATGGGAATAGGAGTTAAGGTTTAGTGGGGAGGTGCTATTTCGGTGAGTCCCACACTCACCTTCGTTCCTTTTGGACTGCGCGCCCATGTGTGCATCCTACGTGTATATATTTTAAATATATACGCGTGGGATGTATATACTGGGCCCGCGGTCCCCAAAGTTCGAATGTGGTTGGTGCATGAGCATTTTCCGTTTTTACTCTTCACAAAAAAAAAAAAAAAACATCCTCTTCGTCGAAGATTGCCTTGCATAATATCGCATCAGTCACTCAGTTTCCCGTTAACTCTTACGCTTACTTTAATACCTGTATATATCATTTTTATTGCTTATAGGAGACATCCCTTGAATCCGTACTCTTTAAGGACTTCCCAAAGTTTATTTCTATTTACCTTGTCAAATGCTTTTTTCAGGTCAACAAATGCACAGAAAACTTTGTTTCCTACTCTCAAGCTTTTTGCTGTGATCTGTCTTAACCTAAATATTTGATCTGTACATGATATTCATGGCAAAAATCCACTTTGGACTTCCCATATCTTTTCTTCTGTAATTTTCATTACCCTACGAATAAGTATTTTTGAGTATATTTTACTTACGGTACTTAATAAGCTGATACCTCTGTAATTATTGCAGTTGCTTATATATCCCTTTCTTTTGTATATTGGTACGATAATCGCTTTTCTCTAATCGTCTTGGACTTTTCCCGTCTCGATACATAAATTTATCAATTCGCACAATCTGTGAGGTATGTACGCGCTTCGGAATGGACTGAAACTTTGATTGACGAAATGAATACGTACGGTACACGTAAAGGTCGAGTTTCAGGCGACGAATGGAGACTGGGTGTTTGGAATGCTAGAGGAATGCATGATCTTAAGGTAAGAAAACTACGAGAAAATATGCACGTAAGGAAACTAGATATTCTATATGTACCTGAGAAGAAGAAAAAGGGTTGCGATAGTAGATACATAGAAAATGGGGTGTTGACAGGCGGTTTTGAAATATGGTCAGGAGGAGATAGTGAATCACATGGTAGTCAAGGCGTCAATTTGATTATGAATGAAAAAGTAAGACAGCATCTCAAAGATCATGATTTTGTTTCTCCCAGATTGTTGTGGGTTTGAATGAAGGTAGGAATCAGAAGATTATTTATCATAGCGTGCTACGCCCCAGTTGATAGCGATCCGAGAGAAGTCAAAGATGCCTTCTAGGACACTTTAAATGATACAATAAGTACTTGCGATCAAGGAAGCAGATACAGACCGGGCGCTAGGTAATTTTGAGGACCCAACAAGAAAAAATTATAACGGGGAAAAATTAGTTAGCTTATGCTTCGAAAAGGGACTATTTATTACAAATGCTTGGTTTCGACCTAAAATGATCTACACGTACACTTGGTGTGAAGGTAATAACCGCAGTATAATTGACTTCGTTATTGCTCATGAAAGACTAAAAATCAAGATTAAAAATTTACAGAAATCGGAAGTGTGAATAGATTTTCAAAATAAGATAAACAAATGCATAGATAGGGCAACTTAGGAGGCGCTGAGAAGCAATAAAGATATAGAGGGCGCGTGGACTTTGTTACGGGATATCATTATTAAAACTGCGATTGAAGCGTGTGGTACGGCAGTGGTAGGAATAAGGTCTGGTGTTGCGTGGTGGAATGATGAAATTCAAGCAGCCCGACAAAAAAAGAAAAAAGCCTACAAGAGAACATTAAACATCACAGGTCTTAGCGATGAGGAGAGAAATAGACTTACACAAGCGATTACAGATACAAAAAATGGAAAGTTAACGAAGGAAAGTAAAAATTCAGAGTTTGTCAGCATGAAAAACAGCAAATGTGAAATGCTATATGATATAGACGGGATGGTAGACGCTTTGAAAGACTCTTTTAAAGAATTATTAGGAGGTGAAGATATAGAGCAACAGAACTGCGACATAGAACACAATGCATTAGAAACCCCAATTGAAAAAGTGTGTGTCACTGAGGTTAGAGATATAATTAAGAACTTAAAAACGGTAAGGCTGCTGGTGTAGACAGTATACGCCTGTAGGATACCTCTGTGAGTTTGACAACAACGCCATCTAACACGCGAACTATTGGGCATCTCGAAGTTATTTGGACAACGCTTATGAGAAAAAACCGTGAATATCATTTCATTTTATTCAAAAATGTTAATCTTCGGTGAAAAATTAATTGTTTACTATAATATTCTTTGTTAATATTGAATTGAAATTCAAATTTCTTCCCAATTGTTCCAAATTGGTGGCGCTGTCTTAGCTACCCAACAGGCGTATTAGCGCTAAAATGCTTAAATACGGTGGCGAATACATACCTCACAGGTTGTGCGAATTAATAAATTTATGTATCGAGATGGGAGAAGTCCCAGACGATTGGAGAAAAGCCACTATCGTACCAATATACAAAAGAGAGGGAGATTAAAGCAACTGCAATAACTACAGGGGTATCAGCTTATTAAGTACCGTAAGTGAAATATACTCAAAAATACTTATTCGTAGGGTAATGAACATTACAGAAGAAAATATATGGGAAGCCTAAAGTGGATTTATACCAGGAAGATCATGTACAGATCAAATATTTAGCTTTTGACAGATCACAGGAAAAAGCTTGAGATTGGGAAAGAAAGTTTTCTGTGAATTTGTTGACCTAGAAAAAGCATTTGACAAGGTAAATAAATGTAAACTTCAGGAAGTCTTTGAAGAGTACGGAGTCAACGGGTGGCTCCTGCAAGCAATAAAAACAATATATACCACGGGTGCCCTGAGGTTAATTTTTTTCGAAAGTCTTGTCACTTCGAAAATCATTGCAGATCTAGATTCTAGATCATTTTTTACGTTCAAACACGCAATGAAGGAAATCGCAGATAGTGCCGTCTTTTTTTAAGGCCACTTTGAAAAAAAATTGTTCACAAATTATAATACTTTTTAAGACACATGCATGATTTCAGCCCTTTTCGACGCCTATGACGCGGGGCTAAAGCTCCACTTTTTACTCCCTAGGGACTGAAAAGTGACGTCAGAGACGAATAATGAAGATTATGCATCTATGAGCTTGCATTTTATGATTATCAGCCCACTCACAGTAAAAACTGAGAGGAAATTTTGGTTGCAGTTGATAGAATTTGGCGGTTATTTATGGAAAGTTACCATATATACCTGTAAAATGACCATAAAATACCGAAATTTTCCATAAATTTCCGGAAATTTATGGAAATTTGTAAAAATGAATTTTGCGTATTCCATGGTAAGTTAACATATTGACCTGTAAAATTACCATAAATTACTGGAATTTTCCATAAATTTCCGGAAATTTATGGAAAATTTCAGCGATTTATGGTAATTTTACAGGTATATATGGTAACTTTCCATAAATAACCGCCAAATTCTATTAACTGCAACCAAAATTTCTTCTCAGTTTTTACTGTGAGTGGGCTGATAATCATAAAATGCAAGCTGATGAAATGCATAATCTTCATTATTCGTCTCTGACGTCACTTTTCAGTCCCTAGGGAGTAAAACGTGGAGCCTTAGCCCCGCTTCATATTCGTCGAAAAGGGCTGAAATCATGCATGTGTCTTAAAAAGTATTATAATTTGTGAACAATTTTTTTTCAAAGTGGCCTTAAAAAAAGACGGCACTATCTGCGATTTCCGTCATTGCGTGTTTGAACGTAAAAAATGATCTAGAATCTAGATCTGCAATGATTTTCGAAGTGACAAGACTTTCGAAAAAAATTAACCTCAGGGCACCCGTGATACAGGCAGTAAAGCGAGTGTAAGGGTAAATGGGAAACTGAGTGACTGGTTTGATATTATGCAAGGCGTGAAACAAAGATGCGTTATGTCCTCATGGCTATTTATCATATTTATGGATAAGTGTCTAAGAATGGCTCTCTTCGACGAAGAAGGTGTAGATCTTAAAACGGTTAAGGTCAGTGAGTGAGCTTTCGCAGATGACAAGATTCAAGATTGTTATGGCATGTTGAATAAATTTTATACAAGCATGAGGAACATGGGCCTCAAAATTAACGTGAATAAAACGATAATCATGGTCTCTGAGGGAAAAAGTGAGAGAACAATGTGCAACATTGTCCTAAATGATGAGAGATTAGGACAAGTTGACAAGTATGTCTATCTGGGTAGCCTATTCACTAGCGACGGAAAAATAGATGGGGAGTTAGACAGGCGCATAAATAAGGCTAAGCAGGTTATCGGTAGAGCAGGGTCCATCCTCACAAATAAAAACATATAAAAAAGAAATCTAAAATGGCCATACCTAATTCTATACTTGTACCAACTGTACTATAAGATAGCGAGACATGGACCTGTCAAGAAAAGGACAAGAGCGAGAGTAAAATTAACGCGATTAGCATGAAAACTCTGCGCACAATATGCGGGAAAACATTGATTCACAAAGTCCGCAACGAGATAATCGTCAAAAAATGTGGTACAGGAGAGACCCTAATCGACATATGGGAAAAAAATCAGTTAAGATGGTTCGGACATGTAGAAAGAATGAAAGATGAACGAGTGACGAGACAAGTGTATAAAGGTAAAGTGAATGGCAAAATGCCCAGAGGTAGACCGCCGAAAGAATGGTTAGAATCTGTGAATGAGAGATTAATCCGAAGAGACATAAGAAGCCGTAGAAACACGAGAGCTTGCATGAAAAAATGCATGGACGTGATGGAAGCTAGAGTATTATGCCAGGACAGAAAAGTGTGGCGACAAATAGTTTGTAAACAGAGTGACAATAGAGTGAATGACGCCTGAAACAAATACCTTGGATACTAATGGGCCCAAGTGTGGAACCACACATACCAATTTTGTGAGGCTCTTCAGGTCTACCCCGAAAGGGGAATGGCTTAATGGCATAATAATAATGTTCGTAAGAAGCGTCTAAAACTACCAGATCTTTAATTGTTTCAATATATTTAAAGTAATAGTAATAAAGTAAATAACAACGTAACAATGTACAGAAAAATAATAAACAATGACTTTAAGTGGCCTTAGTTGAATACGTACGTACAGTATGTGACACACTATCAGTAAAATATAACGCATTACCGTTACTTTTTCAAAAAAGTAAGGCGTTACTGCTACAGTTGCTGAAAAAAGTAACGCATGACCCTGGCGTTATTCATTCCTTTGATAATATTTTTAATACGTTATTTTAAATACCCTAAAACTTCAGATGGTTTTTTCGTTTTTCTATTTGGAACTGTTTTCAAACTTAACAATTATATTTCAATTTATGTAATTCAACAAAACATTTCACCTAAGCCTTCTTGCGTGCAATTTTGTTATACAATTTGGCTGAATTGTCGAAAACACAAACTTTGAATAATTCAAAGTTAATGCAAGAATATAAAAGATTCCTTAGTTCGAGACGAATCGATTGACATATAATATTAATACATTTCATTAAAGAGTAGGGAAGTTATGGTAATTTATATATTTTTAAAATCGGTTTTTCATAGTCGTTCGATTTAAACAAATTTTATACGATTCACGCAAAATTTCTTTAAATACAATTCTTTGTTAAACTGAAACGTATTATTTCTTGGACATAAGGTCAAACAAATGTTTATTTTAAACATAGTTATTGTTTAATTTATATAAATTTTGTTTGAATCAACTCAATCTATTATTAATTCAAATGAAGTTTGTTTAATTCAAATAATCTTTTTAAATCAAACAAACTGCATTCAATAACATTTGTTTTTGAATGGGGCAAAAATTTTTCTCAGTGAAATAATTTCCGCCAGTACTGTATCTAAAATTATCAATCAATGTAAATTTTAAGTCTTTTTGACTATTATTGCATTCTAAGCAAAGTTTTCTGATATAGCAAAAAAAATTATTAACATATAATAGTAAACAACAAAATTCCAGGACTTTCCCAAGTTTTTCAGACTCTTTATAAAAATTCCAGGACTTTTCCAGGTTTTCCAGGTTCTGTAGCTAGCAAACCTGATAATTATTTCTTCGAGGTTACTAGAGGTAAACAACGTAAACACGCGCGCAACGGAAGATACGCGACATGCGCGGTGCTATGAAAAACATTCACTGCGCGTTTCTAGTTTTCAGTGACAATTTTACCAAATTTCTGTAAGTCCCGATTCACAATTCTTGGATTACTCATTTTCTAAATTATTATCTTTCACTAAACATATAAAAAGTCGTTTACCGTCATATAAAATCTGTTTATCTGTTAGACTTTATTACACTATAATTTATTAACTATTTGTTTGCATCCCTTTTCTTTAAAATTTTTTGACCGCCACTTAAACTCTAGAAAAATGTTTATGAATTCTTAGAAAGGATCGTTTGGTTGAAAAAATACTTTTTCATGAGAATTAGTAGACATTTTTCCAGTGACTCTGTTTTAAAAATTAATTTACATTTCCTTTACTATTCAATGAAAGTCGCTGAGGCATTTGTAGACTTTTCTCTCTATCCACGAGTCATAGAATAGTCACTTAAAATGTAAGTAACTATTTTTGTCCGTTTTCTAGATTTTCGATACCTGTCACTAAAAAGTTTAATGAAAGAACGCGATTTTGTAAATTATTCAGCTATATTAAAACAATAAGAAGAAATTAATATTGTGCAACTTGTAAATAGGCTATATGTTACCTCCACCTCCATCTGCTTAGTCCATTGTTTTCACTAACTGACTTCAGTAAAAAAGCCACTTTGATTTTTTTTTACTATTCCATCAGTGAAATGGTACAGTATTACTAATTCAGTAGTTAAATAATGAATTACTAATTAAATTAGTAAAATCTTCAAGAATTCAGATTTAGAGAGCCTAAACCTGAGTTTCAAAATCTCTAGATTTCACAGGTCAAACTTGAACAACTTTCAAATTGATTACCGTAAAGACTGTAGTTAACATTCATGGAGTATTACCAATGACTTTATTCAAACCATCGATTTTTCTTCTTAATGGAGAGCTTACATTTCAATCATCTTTGATGATTGAATAAAAGGATCTGTTGAAACTTCATCAAAGAATCATTTGTAGGTCACGGGTTGTTTCCAGATTCCATGAATATCTTCCAGGTTGTTCAGATTTCAATTTATATTCGAATTCGAGAGAACGACAAGTCGTTTCAACTCACAGTTTGTGTCCATGCATCTCTCCCTGCTCTATGAAGATTGGGCAAGCTAACCTCGATCCAAAGCTGGTTGGCTTTCGTCTACGTAGATAAATAAGCACAACCAGTTTCTAATAATAGTTGACGTTTCACCTCACGTTTTTCCTCGACAACATCATACTATTTTACAGCCCACACTTATTCCAAGTTTTACAAAAAAAATCTTCGATGAAAAAAGAAATAAATCAGTAGGAAATGAGACTGCTTGATGATTTATTTTTTATTGTAGTTATCATTTTGCATTGTTTAAATAACGAGCACATTTTGTAAGGCAAATTCTTTTTGGACAATAAGATAGTTGGAGAATATTTGGAAGGATTGACATGAATTAATAACAATTGTATTTATGGCAGGAGGTTTTTCTTGTAGGTTTTGGTAAATAGAATTATCTACTACTCCATTAGCTGGGTCAAGTCTTTGACACGAGGAAAATAATTAGATGAGACCAGATGGCGTATTTTCGTAAAGCTCATAGTCGACAGGTGTTAGCGTCAAGAAATGGTGCAGCTGCACCTGTGTCTTTTGAACCTAAGTCACTCTCGTCAACTCAAATAATTCGATCTCCGAAGCCTCCATTTTCCAATATGTTGTCCATCAAGAAACTGATTTTAAAATTTATTGTAGAAGAAGATTTATCGCTATTTCAAAGCATCAGAGCTTCTCTGAGGAAAGCTTTAAAATGAAGCAATTTTCATTGATAAAAAATTTAAAGATATAATACACTTTTAAAGCTCGGAATGGATTTGTACATTAAAAAAAATTAAATATAGCTCAACTTAGAAGCTTTAGAAATACTTTTTTTGAATCAGGAAATTATAGTTCCAGAAGGTATAGTGAAGAAACTTTTGAGGAAAGCATAATTTCAACGGAAAAATGGAAATTTAGGCATAGAAAAATAAAAATTTGTTTATTTGTATATTTCAGTCTTAATTTTGGAAACGGGGAAAGTCATTAATACCGTATCAAACCAACTTACGTCAGAGTGTACGGAACTTTATCATTCATAACACACTTTCTCTTCCACCTTACTCGTTCTTGCGGCCAAAAGTCAATGAACTTTGATGGACTTCGGTCATCGAATGACCACGGTGTCTGTACTTTGGTTAATATTTTATTAACTATCCGTTTTCCTTCTGATTTGGTGAATAGTTCTAGACATTTTTGGTTAAATAGGATTAGAGCTGCCAGAAAATGGAAGAATTCAGAGATTTTCTTGTACGGTATTGAACAACGAACAAACAGGAAAAATAATACTTGAAAATGTTACACGTATACTTCAAATTGAGAAATATACCTAAATTTAGAGAAGAACTAAAATTCGGCAAAAATTTGTCTCAGTTTAAGACGGCCAATACCTGAATTTCAGATCATACGTCTTTTTGAATTCAGATAAACTTTACTCTCGTATCCGGATAAATTTTCGCTGAATTTAAGTTCATCTCGGGATTTTAGCATAAGTGTACGATAAGTCTGTTGCCTGGAATTCTTTATCCATTTTCAGGAGTTTTTGATGAACTGATTATTTTTCGAGTTTTAGGACTTCTTATGAAAAAGTAGATACTTTAGCAATTAGACACAACTGTAGCCTACACTATTCAACCGATTGGTACACAAATTTCGAGATAAGTCTGTTGGATGGAATTCTTCATCCATTTTTTCAGGAAATTTTGTTACATTGATTGTTTTTAGAGTTTTAGCATTTTTTATGAAGAAAAACAGCTTTTTAGCAATTAGACACGCCTACAACTTACATTATTCTCGATTATTCAACCGATTGATACAAAAATTTCAACATAATTTTTTTTAGTACAACATATTACTATTACTTTAAAACGAGTATTCGATTTAATAAAAATTTCTATCATGTGAAAAATTCGGCCATGTAAAAAGTGATTAGTGCAATCAACATAGCCCATGAAATCAGAGTTTACCAACAAATTCTAAAAGACATCTACTTTTTTTTAATTTATTGAATTTTAAAAATCACAGAAACTTTGAAGATGTATTTAAAAAAAGGAGATCTTGGCGAACTTTTCTCTCCTTTTTTTCAAGTAATAATCTCGTTAAGATTTACTTTTTAATACGTTCTCAAAGTTTCTATATTTTTTTTTCAATTTAATAAATAAAAACAGATCTCGTCTAGAATTACTTGGTAAATTTTTATTTCACAAGCTATGCTGATTGTACTGAGAAATTTTTATTTGGCGGAACTTTTTGCGTCGTAGATGGTTTTGGTGAGTTTAATCATTTTGATTAACTTATATAACGAATGGGATATAATTTCTCCCTTAATATACAGTTACGTAATGAAGTTAAGACTGGATTACCGAAGCAAGGTATTTTCTTTGCCATGAAGTATATACTATATAATATATCGTATCTTTGAGTATAAGCAAACGTAGAATCATGGTTGGATTCTCGTACATAACGCCACCCCATAGAATTGAGTTCTCTTTGGGAGGGTCGTTACGTTATGGGGTCGAAATAGATGCGATCGGTCGATGCAGTTGCCCATGGCAACCCGAGGGTTCAGCTTGCTTGGTGCTTTGCAACCGAATGTGCTTCACTATGATTGTGTTATATACAGTCGGATGTCCAATTTTGTTTTCCCCATTGTGACAAACACTTCTAATCGATCTTTCCTTTTCCGGAGAACTAATAAACTTCCCATAAAATATATTACCAACTTCAGATAAAAGTAAAGGCAGAAACCCGGAAAACCCTCTTAACATCGCTAATCAAAAAATTAACACCATCTACATATCGACTGCTCCATTCAATATGGAATAAAGTTCGGGTCAGTCCACATAAAGAATTAGGTTTCTGTTGTTCTGCATATGGAATCAAGTCTATTTTATGACATCTTGATTTTTTGCAATAAAATATACAAGCATACTGTAGAATACTGTAGATTCTTTATCAGTTTATACGAATTCACCAGAACTTGATTCTACACTGCATGGAGCAGTCGATATGCATTACCGATTTTACCAATTATAACATTTTTACGCACAAATATTCAACTCTCTGAACTTGAATCAGCGAAAATTTCCACTGAAATTCAGATTTATTTCACTGATTTACTGAATTAAAAACGTCGTTTTTGACTGACCGAATCAGTAAACTATGGCTGAATTTAGTTGAAATTTTATTAAAAGATTTTCAGTGGAGTCGTACTGATTGAAATCGGGAAAAAGAGTCACTGATTCTCATTAAAATTGTACTGAACCACGTTAAGAGAGTAGGGGAGAAGCGAGTAATGCGGCGGACATAACATATATATCAATGAATAGAAAGAAATATATAATCGATAATGTAATTACAGAATACGTAACACGTAGATCAATAGCTTAGCTTTGCCTTATTCATGGAAAAATTGAATCCATGTCAATTAAAATAAATAATTTGAATTGTTCAAGAAAGTCCACGTGCGTCAACTTCCCCCACCTATTGGGCTATGAATATACGATATTCAACATTTTGAGACTTTACCATAAAAATGTCCGTCCGCGCCACATTATCCGTTTGTGTATGATATTGAAATAAGACTAATTATTTGAAATTCAATGCTTAATGATTACTTCGGACAAACAATTTTGTTGAAGAACAAGAAACAAATCTGCTTCAGCCCGAATATGAACCAAGAACACCGAGACCTTCGCAAATCTGTTTTTGCTCTTCAAAGCTACTTTTACAGGGGAATACTATACGTGTTTCTTTTACAGTGTTGTTTTTCGTTACTTATTCAATAATTCGTTCATTTGATCTTTGCCATGAGCATTGCAAGTAAAAATAGTTGAAGCAGAATTGAAAATCGGTGGAGAGGATAATATAAAATAAAATCGGTCGAAAAGGGAGCATTGACCTTTCGGACACGTGTCTCTTGCCACGTGCTGTACGTACGAGGCGCATCGTTCTTTCCCACCCTCTCCGAGTCCCTCTCACTCTCTCAAGGCGTGGGGAAAATGTGACAAAGGAAAACTCATGAAAGCGTTTCACTAAACTAAAAGTACTCAAGAGCCCTTCTACACTTTCACCATGTAGTTTTCAGTTTACCTCAACGCACCTGGTTTTCCACTCGCCTCGCTTACAACATTTCCGTACCATCCAAATGCAGCGCGTTCGACGATTATGCATATCGTATATTTAACCTTATGCACGCCCAACGACTACTGTATACCAAGGGTGAATTTATCACCCACATGATAAAAAATATGTGCATCTGGAAACGTGATCTATGTTAATAAGCTCGTAGAACAAAGCGGTAAGGTTCCTATAAAGGAAAATAGAAAGGCTCGTCTCTGCAATTCAATTAGATACCCTTTTTGTTCTCTCGACATTTGAATTAGTGAAAAGTTGACTAATTGAATTAGTAATTGGTTTGACTAATAAGATATTAATATTGTAGCTCTCTAAATATGAATTAGTGAAAATTTCACTAGTTGAATTAGTAAATGTATGGTTCACTAACCAAATAGTAATATTTTGATGTTTTACATTTGAAATAGTAAATATTTTACTAATAAATTAGTAAAAGTTTTACTAATCTCAATTAGTAAACATGGTTCACTATTATTTAGTAGCTTCGCTTCACTAATTCATTAGTAACTTAGCGCGATCACTAACGAATTAGTGAACTGCAACGATTTTGACCAATCTGAAGTCATATCCTCATATGACATTGCGTAATTGTAAAATTGACATTGACATTGTAAAATATAACAATTTATCTAATTATTTAAGAAGGGTTGAAATACAGGTTGGAAAGAATATTTTTAAATTTGTAAAATTCCTGGTCAAAAATAAATGCACTGTTATTTCCCGGTTTTTCCCGGTCTCATGAGATTCCCGGTCCAGCGGCCACCCTGAAATTATCATATTATTGTTCTATTCAACTATGACCAGTAGACAAAAAGGAACTCAAGATCAATTTATTCATTTATTATCGCCAACGGCCATACCACACTGAAAAAACCAGTTCTTGTTAGATCACTGAAGTTAAGCAGTGTTGGGCGCGGTTAGTACTTGGATGGGTGACCGTTCGGGATACTGCATGCTGTTGGCCCGTCGTGGATGTGGTGAGCCCACACTTGTAGTTATTTACTACAAGAAAATATCCACTTACAAACAATACCCGAATCGGGTAGTGTCACGCCTACCCCGAAAGGGAAATGGCTTAATGGTATACATATATGGCGTGAAACGAATAAACCGAACTTACTGCATCAAAAATCGAAAGGAAGAATATTAATGATTCTAAGAAGCGAGAGCACGCCCGATTCAATGAGCCTATTCTCAAAACTGTGCGATCAAAATTAAACAAAATATAACGTATTCGGGAATACTACTGAGTGTTGTTATATAATCTCCTTTCAATTTATATTTATTTTGAAAAAATTAATTTTATCACTGAACAATTAGTGCATTTTTACTGTATAATTAGTGACTTTTCACTCTTCAATTAGTACACACTGCAATGACAGGGATTACTAATTTTTTTTTTTATACCATTAAGCCGTTTTCCCTTTCGGCGAGCCTCTAGGGGTAGGCGTGACAACTACCCGATTCGGGTAGTGTTTCTAGGTGGATAGTTTCTTGTAGTAAATAACTACAAGTGTGGGCTCACCACACCCACGACCGCCAACAGCAACGCAGTAGTATTATTCTCGAACGGTCACCCATCCAAGTACTAACCGCGCCCAACACTGCTTAACTTCAGTGATCTAACGGGAACTGGTGTTTCCAGCGTGGTATGGCCGTTGGTATGGCTTAGTGGAATTTCACTAATTTCACAAGTGCACAATTTCCACTAATCAAATTAGTAGTTTTCTACTAATCGTGAGTGGCCGACTTCTCTCTAATTGAATTAGTGAAATTTCACTAGCAATTAGTGAAATTTCACTAATTCAGATTTAGAGAGAGCATTTCATTATAGTGAAATAGTACCAAAGTCCAAAATCACAAGCTTATTTTACTATAACGTTAATCAGAGAAAATATTGAGTAGGGGAAACCAGTAAGAGGTGTACGAACTTGATAATGGAAAACGTGACTGGGTTTTAAAGCAAAAAAGTTCTTTATTTTTTAATGAGTACTAATATTGAAAACAAATTTTATAATCAGCCTTTTTACTGCTTAATTCGTATTTTTAAATTGACAGTCTTTCATTCTCTTAATTTTTATCGAAAATATATTTTACGTATTTTTATAAGAAGATTGAGAGGTGTCATTCGGCACGAGGTTGGGTATCAAATTATTTTTTTGCTTTCAGTTGCGAGCACCGAAAAACTTTTAAATAAATAAGCAAGTTGATGCCTTTTACCAACATAACCAAATAAAATTATTGCTAGTTTCTTTTTATGATAGTTTAAATAACTGTTTAAATAACAGTTTCTGATTATCTTTTCATGAATTTATACAGAATGTTCTTCGAAAACTGATCGGAAAGGCTTAATCTGTGAATATTCGCATCCTACCAGAAGAGGATCGTCTGAATAAATTATTAAAATTACAAAGTGGTTAAAAAGTATAAAATATAGCATAAATGGCTAGGATGATTCAATTAAGGGCATTGCTATATTTAAAATAAATTTTCCAGCTTTAAGTTCGTATGCAATAATTTTCCCGCACTTGTAGATTATTTATTAATATTATTAGTTTAAACTTTAGTGGTATCAATCAGAAATCAGTAATCAATTAGTGAACTTTTCTGTCGAGTATTTTCAATATAAAAAGTTGGATGTGAAGTGAATTATGACCCATTGCGTCAGGCGTTCTTCCATTTGATCTAATTTCGTGCTGTTTCAGTGACTGCAGGGGATTATTTTTAACGTGAATGCGGTATAAAGTAAAATATATAAAGTGTGTAAATAATTTAAATTTTTCCAGTGTGAAGCAATACCTTGTAAATTCATAAGTTTCACAACAATATTACCTTCCATTTGTTTCAATAAGAGTAGAAAATGTCAAAAAACCGCGTTCTTTTATTAAACACTTTTATGATACAGGCCTAAATAAATTTCTATATTTTTACGAAGCAATTAGTACTTTTACGTTATCGAATTAATAAATATACACTAATCGAATTATTAATTTTTACTAATCTTTAGTGGATTATCTTTCTCTAATTCAGAGCTTGAATCGACTAAACGGCCTAAAAAAGTCGCATTAGTTGCAAAAAATTACAAAACAGTCGCATGGAAATTCTAAAAAGCTTTACAAAACGTCCCATCAAATTGTTAAAGATAATGAAAGAAGCAGTATCAGACACTTATTGACTGAAATAATAACTTTATGAGAAGTTCCGAAAAGACAGTACATCCGATTAACTTGAAACTCAGTATAACAGATGTGATTTGACGCGCTAATCACGAACATGATAATAAAAATACCCGCTTTGATTTTCAAGGTCAAGACTTGATAAAACTATAAAAATTTCATGTTTTTCTGTTCATTTCAGTAAATAATAATAATTTACAAAAAAAGGACAAAGTAAAAGTTGTGGATCATTCAAAAATACACCTTTTATGTATTACATATTCTTCATTAAAGAACATTACTTTTCGAGAAAAGAAGGAAAATAGATTAGGTCATGCTGCGTTAACCCTTTCCAATATCTCGTGGAAGGGCAGGAAAACATCCTGTGACTGGCCACAAAAACAATTCTGAGTCATATCTCTATCCCTTTCTAATGACTCGTGGGGAGGCATCCCTGTGATTGGCTACAGAAATAATTCAAGTCGCAACCCTACTCCTTTCCAATGTCTCATGGGGTGGGGGCACGGCAACTGTTGTGACCGATCACATGAATAATTCAGGTCACAAACCTACCTCTTGCGAGTGTCTCGTGAAGGATAATGATTAAAGTCGTGCCTAGCCCTTTCTAATGTTTCGAGGGAGGGGGGGGGGTAAGACACTCTTATAACCCCCTATAAGCCTTGCTATACTTATTGAATTAGTAGAATTTCGACAGTAATTAGTAAAGTTTCACTAATTTAGATTTAGCTCGAGATTTAGAGTTTCATTCAATTCAAAACTTTTTTTGTCTTCATTTTTTCATTTTTCGGTGTTACATTTTTACATTCTCATTTTTGTGAAAGTTTCTTACAGATGGATGAAAGACTTGAAAATTGCCTCAATGAAATTTTTGATTTCGATGAAAATTAGAAAAGTTATATACTTTTCAAAATGTTGAAAACTTTCATAAAGTAGAAAAAAATATATTTTTCTGATAGATCAAAAAATTGCAATCAAAATTTTTACTAGATGTGAAATATATTTCGAAACTATCCTTATCAAATTGTTTGATTAGATACAAATTTAAAACGTAAGATCATTTTCAAATTTAGAAACAAAATTTTTTGAAAAGTTTCCAAAATTTTTGTGAAAGTTTCTTTCAAGAAAACTTGCAAATCATTCAAATGGCATTCTCAATTTTCATAAAAATTAAAAAAATATATGTTTTTCAAAATGTACAAAAAATAGAAAAAAGTTCTTTTCTGATAAATTAAAACATTTTGAGTAAAATTTTTGATAGGTATTAAATCTATTTGAACATTATCCCATGAAATTTTGCAATAAAAACAAAATTCAAAGAGTTTGATCATTTTCAAAATTACGTATTTGAAGAGAATCATAAGTTATAGTTATGGTTTTTAGTAGATGTCAACAAGACTATAATCAATCATCATATAGCAACATCTTTCGATTACACAAGAATTGAAAAAGTTCTATAAGATGTTAATTATCAAGTAAATTATACTAGGTACGATCTTTTTAAAATACAGTCCAATGATTTTTAATATCTTCTTCGAATTCTTTGACTTGTATGTTCCAAATTAGTTCTCCTGAATTTTTTTTAACATATTAACAATCGGCAAATATGAAATATTACACGTACTTTTGTATTACTTATTTCAACAATGTAAATTATATTCAATAAGAAAATATATATTTTTTAAACATTCTAACGAAAAACCTACCAATTTCTCATATTCCGTTTCATTTTGTTTATATGGTTTTATTTTTCAAAAACAATCGTCTGTATAACCTAGCTGCTGACCGCGAAGCGTGAGTATGACAATGAGAATGTAATCGTCAAGGCCGTAGGTGCTTTGAGAACCCTTTTTGATAAGACTGTGTTCGTTAAAGCCGAAGGAGCTTTAACAAAAGAGAATTCACAATCATGAAATTACAGTTGTTGACGCTTTGACCTTTGATTTTAAAAGGTCTATGCACAAATGTGTGGAAAATATAAAGACCGAGCGCGTAGCGCGAGGTAAATACAGTATCGAGTGCGAAGCGCGAGAACCAACAGTCGCGCTCAAACTTGCGAGCCGCGCGCGCAGCGCGCAATGATAATGTGCCCGCGCAGCGGGCATATTTTTTCTGTTTAATATAACCTCGGTCTAAGGCTGCATATTTTTTTTTAATTAGATCTCTCTGAATCTGGATCAGTATTAAAATACTCATTCGCACATATTGCAAATTCAGTCAACGACTAGTAATAATTAATAGTTTTTTACCATTTCAATCAAGATTTTTCTGCTAAATCGCAGGACTATAGAGGACGTAAAAAACTTAAAAATTCTTAATGCGTCCCTGATTTCCATTGGATGGTTTTTCAATCGCCTGTAGCGTTGTTGATTCTAAAAATAAGTGTTCGTGTTTATGTGCAGATCTGTGTGTTCACGCCGAAACGTCTAGCACAGTGCATTACGCATAACATACTGCACATGCGCAGCAATTTATAAGAGAAAGTACCTATAACTTGATTTTCATGGAAAAAGTCTCACTACATCGGGCTTGTTAAATAAACTTACGTAATGTGGTGATAAATTAACGTTTCTGGAAAATGCTGTAAAAAACTATGTTGCGAGAGAAACGTCGTAAAAGAAGAAACAAGAAAGGAGAGAGAAAACGAGGGTTTCAAATCAAGAAAGTTTAAATTCGAAATATAAAGCTTTCAGAATTTAATAGTTTTAAATTTAAATACTTTGAAATTGTAGGATTTAAAACGGCCGTTCTATAGTTGCAAAATCCCTTTACCGACATTTACCGACATCTGGAGCATTCAAGGGTTCGTGCCTAAGCTAAATTTAGAAAAATTTAAATATATATACGTGTTTCCGGTATAGGAGCCATTCAAGTATTAGATCGAGTATTATGTAACGCACTTTAGGGCGGGACGATGGGGGGGGGGGGGGGGCCGCGAAGTGTTACTAAGTATTAGATGGGTTACATAACGTTCCCTTAATGACCTTTAGACCGATTTTTTCTTCAAAAACATTATTTTTTAATGCATTCTGCACATGTTTGAGTTAAGAAATTGTTCAGGAATACAGAGGACGTATAATTCTTCTTGGTTTTTACTATTCAACTTGCGGATTATTTTTAAATGAGAAAAGTTTATAATTTACATTAATTTTGAACTTCGGAAACATTCATTTTAAACATTTTCAACCTGAAATTACTCGATAATTAAGGCTTTAAATTTGAGACTGTGTAATTTGAATTAAACATGAAATTATAAATTGTTTAATTATCCACACATCACAGCCCGAAATGATTTCGAATCAGGGGAAATAGGGTAAGTTTTCACGAAAATGGTGGAATAACTTCTTTTAAATAAAATTAATACAAATACATTATGGTCGAAATATATTGCATTTTCAATCAAAAGGTACCAAATTTTCAACCTAAAGACGAATTTTCAACACAAGAGTTAAGTTTTCATGTTAAAAAGTCGAATGGTTTAGATTTATAAAGTTGACTTTTAAACCTGAAAGATTAAGTTTTAATCAAAGAGTTTGATTTTCAAGCCATATATAAAGACGAATTTTCTCAAGAACTGTTGAATTATCAACCTAAAAAGTTGAAATTTCAACAAAAAAACATTATTTTCTCGAAGAAAGATGAATTATCAACCATAAAACATTATTCTTCTACCATAAAAGATGAATTTTCAATCCATAAGGACGAATTTTTCCATGCAAAAATGAGTATCCAACAAAACTATTGAAATTCTTACCAAAAAAGATGGTTTTTGTATAATATAATTGAATTTTCAAATAAAAGAGATTAAAATTCAAAGAAGAACAGTTGCATTTTTATCCAAATAGTTGAATATTCCATCAAAAAAGACTAATTTTAGAAGTCAGTTCAATTATCAGCCTGAAAAATTTAATTTTCAACGAAAAGATCGATTTCAAGCAAGAAAAATGAATTTTCAAGCAAATACATAAAATAAAATAGTTCTGACCAAACAGTTGCTTAAAAGAGATGAATGTTCAACAATAGATGCATTTTCAACTAAAAGATTAAATTTTAATACCAAAAAGACAATTTTGGTTAAAAACAGTTACATTTTCAACAAAAAAGTTAATTTTCAACAAAGAAAGAAAAGATGAATTTTCTATATAAAAAGGCGAATGTTCAACAAAACAGTAACATTTTCGATCAAAAAAGTTGATTTATCAACAAAATAGTTGAATTTTGAACGAAATAATGAAATTTTCGACCAAATGTAGTCCAATTTTCAAACCAACAAATGAACAGTCAATCAAAAATAGTTGGATTTTCTTATTATTCTTATTACTTTATTTCTTCTTATTTATTATTATCTTAATTCAGTTCCAAATTAAGCGAAAAAAGAGAAACTAGCTGTGAAGTCGATCTCGAGTGTTTCCACTTTGTTTGTATTTATAATTATATGGTGCTCCTTTCATGAGCACTTTGCTTCCCGTTAGCAAATGTATTTGCTTCCTCATAGAGGAAGCATTAGTTATTTTTCAATAATAGACAAACCAATGTCTTCATTTTGCTCAATTTAAAAGTAGAAATTTACAAAAAATATAAAATTACAAAATAATACAAAAAATGTTTTAAATACGAAGACAAATCAGACAAATCAAATCTTGTACTCGAAATGATAACTTTTCGAGCTGGGAAAGGAAAAGTTCTGTCGCACCATACCCTTTCCCAGCTTTATGATTTTTTTACAAAAATAGTCCGAATTACTCTATTTGAGAATTTATGATCAAAAAGTCTTTTCTATTCATGCGTCAACATTGAATTATGTCGATGAAAATAGTACATTGTGTTACAAGTGCGTGAAGTGGAATGTCTTCCAGCACATGTCAGACACGATACAAAAATTTCATGTTAATAAAAATAAATAAATAATAAATAATAATAAATATAATAATATATATATATATATAATATATTTTAAATATAATTTTTAATTCAATATAATATATATTTCATTACGATATCGAGGTTATTTCACTTGTTTGGCACCAGATTATAAACATATTACAAACGGAGTTATATTTTTCCAATGATTTTGGAGGCAAAAGTTTTCCGGCAGCTGCTTCAGCTGCAGCTCGGATTTTTGGCGGAGTACCCGGCAACTTTTTTTCTGATTCAGTATTCATATCGACTGGTCGGATGTTTGACAGCTTTTTATGAGCGTCATGAAAACAAGTGTGGGCAGCTGAGTTGTCCGGCTACGCCGCGCGATAGCGCCACATGCCGTGTGAATATTAATTCCCGAACTAACTCAAGCGCTCCTAAATGATTCAGTGCGCGAATATTCCCGCACTACTGTCACAGTAGAGAAATGTGGAATTTTCCGTACGCTTTATGGACACGGAATGTGGACATTTTCATGCATGTGTTGCAAACAAGGTTTTCTGTTTAAAACAGATGATTCATGTATTATAAATGAGTATAACTTCCCTGATCTTCAATAAAGTATATTATTATTATTATTATAGATCAATCGATTTGCCTCTGATCAAGAAGTCTTTTTCATTCTTGCATCAATTTTGAATTATGTTAGTGAACAATTTTTTACCATAAAAAACCGTGTTTACAAATATTATGCTTTACTATAGCTTCCTTACTCCTCAATACACCGTATTAAAATTATAGGTCAATCGATTCGTCTTAAATCAACACAACTCCAAATTTCTGCACGGGTTAATGAAAAAAGTTTTACTATAAAAAACCGATTTTCAAAATATATACATTACCATAACTTGCCTACTCTTCATATAAATGTATTGATTTTAAAGGTCAATCGATTCGTCTCGAATCAAGGAATCTTTTATATTCCTGCATCAACTTTGAATTATGCTAATGAAAAAAGTTTTACTATAAAGAACCGATTTTTAAAACATTATTAGTGCTAAAAAAAATGCAATACATATTTTTAGAAATCCTTCGGTCAGTTTCATGATATTAGTGAGGAAAATAAGCTCTCCAAATTTCATTGTATTATCTGCAACCGTTTTCTAGTTATCGTGTTCACAAAAAAGCGTGACATCCACATATCCACACACACATCCACACATCCGCACACATTCCGGACAATTTCTTAGAACATTGTATTAGGCATTTTCAAATTAGGGAGGGTTTAATTAAATTAATTAAATTTTTTTGGAAAATGTTACCATTACAAGCTTCCTCTATGAGGAAGCAAAAGGGGAACTTTTTTGAAAACAGGAGAAAAATAGGAATTCTTTCAACGTTTTCGTATTAAAAATGTCCAACTGTTAAGGCTTGCGATTTGAAAAAATAAAATCGTTGAACACAGATTGACGAAGTAAGAAATGGTTTAATTTAAAAATTGTCTAAGTATAACGACTCAATGAGAAATGAATGAATTTTTAATGTTCTCAATTAAGATGGTAGAATTTTCTTGGTTTAAAATTTAAAATTTTCATTGTGATTGAAATTGAAACTAAGTGTAGCAAACTTCTGTGGAAACGGTTGCAAAAATAGGAATTTTCAATTAGAACGGAATCTGTGCAACTTTCAAATAATTTATATATATATATATATATATATATATATATATATATATATATATATGCTCCTTAAGAGCATTGCATCAGACTGTCATGACCCATTTTTTTAAACAAAATTACTCATAAAATAATAACCCGAATAAATTTTCCATACTAGATAGACTTTCGGTGTTCTTTCCTTTACATATGCCTATACTATGGAAAATGAATTCGAATTATTAGTTAATGAGAAAGTTTGTTTAAAAAAATTGGTTACGCTACAGTTTGGTACATGTCCTTAAAGGCTTAAAGTGATACGTTTTCCACAACGAAAGCTTTTATTATAATGATAAGCCTATATTTTTATAAAAAAGAAGAAATTACATTTCCCATTTTGGGCTCCGTTGGTAGTACCCTGATCTTCACAAATCAAAGAATTACAAGGAATACATATATATTCTCTATCCTTATATGTTTACAGGAAGTATAAGTAGCTCAAAATAAAGTCGATTAGTCATAAATTAAGTAAAAAAAAATTATATATTGTAACTACCCACAAAACTAAAATTATTAAATGCGGCCCTGCATGTGTGTACGCACGTGGGTTTTGTAAAAGGCTAACTGTACGCACATGTATAGCTTTGTTGCTCAATATTGACCGTACGATTAACATCACTAAATCGTATAACGGGCAACATCAAACTGGCTCTCTTCTGATTAAGCAACACTTGGGTTTAAGAGACTTCGACTCTCATAAAAGGCAGGTGTCCTAATATCCAGAATCAAACAGTTAAGCTCGCAACATTTTTTCCGTGTATTTTAAAGTAAAACTCAAATAATTATATAGATTCGAAATTGAATAAATGTAATTTAATTAGTGAAATAATTAATTCTGAATATATTAAAGATCTCCATCCTTTTGAAAGAAATTCAAGTTTCTTTCCGTGATTAACATATCATTAGCATAATACTTGTAAAGGAAATTATACGAACGAACGTTTTTCACTTCATTACTGGTACTAGAAGATTCGAGAGAAGAATATATTTAGGGTGCCGACTGCTTTAAAATTCTTGTTCTTTTACGGGTTCTAAAGTTTATTTAAACAGCTAATTGTAAAGAAAAATAGTTCTGAACTCCTTTGACCAGAAATCATAATTAAAAACGATTGAAATGTTTGAGGTTTTTATGATTTACTGATAACAATCCTATCTGAAACAAGGTGGTGTAAAGATACATCCCAAAAATCTCACAAAAATCTCACAATCATTGTTTTTGAAAACCTGATTGGCTTTTTATTACTTGAAGTTGTTTTATATCTTGAATTTGAAATTTTGAAAATTAAATATACAAATAATCCTTTTAGCTAAAAAAAATCATAGAAAACTTTATGAGCATTTTAGAAACATTTTTGCTTTTGAATACTCTTGCTTTCTTAAATTAAAACTATTAGATTATCTAATGAATTATTGTAAATAACCCAGAAAGGGATTTGGCTTGATTGTATAATATTAATGATAATGATAATAATTATACATGTTTTACGATAGTGCTTTTCGCTGGAAACTTTTATTTTGTTTAATAAATTTTAATTTTCGTTATTTTGTAGTTTTTTTACCGAAGATTAGCATTTTAAAAAGTCATCATAAACATTCTCCATTTTCAACAATTTTATGGCATGTTAGCGTTTTACACCGGAAATCGATATTTATAATAAAAAAGTGTTAGATTTCAAAGATTACAAGTTTTTTAAACCCTTTTCCTTTTTCGGTTTTGTTGAAGTTTTTTACCTTTTAGCGTTTTTAAACAAAAATCATTAGATTTTGAATGTTAATAATTTTAAAACAATTTTAGTTTAAGTTAGCGTTCAACACAAAAATCGGCATTTTAAAACAAAAAATATTATTAATTGTACAAGAATTAGAATCTTTGAACAAATTTAGATTATTTTAGTGAAAAATTAGTATTTTTAATATAAAAAAATTCGATTTAAAAGAAGATTCACAATTTTAAGAATTGTAGGTTATGTCAGCGTTGGACACCAAAAATTAGCGTTTTAAAATAGAAATAATGATAATCTTAACAACATTCAGTATCCATTATTAATATTGGATTACGTTAATTTTTTCGTCAAAGAGTTAGTATTTTTGATGAAAAAATTATATTTCAAAGAAGATGCACAAATTTTAACAATTTTAGGTGATGTTAGTGTTTTACACCAGAAATTCATATTTTAGAATAAAAATTATTATAGCTTGAACCAGATTTGCAATTTTTCACAGTTTCAGGTTATATAAACGTTTTTTGCAGAAAATAAATTATTTTAAATACACTCAGAAAAAAACTTTTCTTGAACCAAACAAACTGTTTTGTTGGATATACATGAAAATTTAGTTAAATTAAACAAATGTTTGCTGATTCAATAAAATATTTGATTGACCTAACCATTTTTTTTGGTTGAATCAACCAAATACTCCAACTACCAAAAGATTTTGTTGAAACCACCAAAAAATTGAGTTGGGTCAACCAAATATTTTGTTGTCCATATAATAACCAAATTCTATGGTTGAACCAACAAAAATATTGTTGATTCAACCAAATCGTTTTCTGAGTGTACAAACCATAAGATTTGAAATAATTTTAGGTTATGTTAGCGTTTGACATAAAAAATTAGTATATTAGAACCAAATTAATTTAAATTTGAACAAAATTAAGAATTATTTTTACAATATTTGGATTTTTATTTTATTTATTCGTTGGTAATTGGTATTCTTGATTTAAAACAAAATAGATTTCAAGGAAGATTTACATATCTTAACAATTTTAGGCTATGTTAGCGCTTACACAAAATATTGGTATTTCAAAATAAAAATTATTATAGTAAGAACAAGATTTGCAATTCTTAAACAGTTTTAGGTTATATTAACATTTATCGCAGTAAAGCGGTTATTTTAAACAAAAATCATTAGATTTCGAAAAAAAGGTACAATTCTGAACATATTATACTTCTTTTATATTTTTTATTATATATGTTTAATTAAAGTCTTCAGTCGGAAATTATTTGTATTTTTAATAAAAAATGGTTAGATTTAAAATTAATATTTACTATTTTTTAAGAACTTTAAGTAACGTCGATGCGTTTCACCTAAAATGTGCATTTTTGAACAAAGAATCATTAGATTTACATCCAATGATTTATGTTTAATATATTCAAATTTACAAGATTGAACTATTTCGGATTGTGTTAGTGTTTTTCGTCAAAAATTGGTATTTGTAATAAAAAAAATTTTATGTCACAGAAGATTCACATGTTTAGAACAGTTTAGGTTATATCAGTGGTTCGAACCGGAAATCGGTATTTTTTGGCAAAAAATCATTAAATTTCAAAGAAGATAAAAAAATTCTGTACAAATGCAGGTTAAGTTAGCGGTTTTAACCTAAAATATTACTATAGATTTCAAAAAATCTGTGCTTTTATTATAAAATCATTGAATTTCAAAGAAGATAAACCATTTTTTTAAGAATTTAAACAATTTAATAGTTTAGTAAAATATTTACATTCTTGAACAATTAGTTGTTACGTTATGTTAGTGTTTTTCGTCTAAAATTATTATAAATATTAAAAAAAAAAAATTTCTAAGAATATTTACAATATTTGATCAATAAAAGGTTGTGTTAAAATTTTTGTTGAAAATAAGTATTTTTTAACAAAGATATAAGTGTGTGATTGTCTATATATTGTACATACGTATTATATATTAAATCTAAGGTTGAGATGTCGATTTTTTTCGATTATAACGAATATTGTCCTTCTTTTTTTTTGTACTATTTTAAATAATATGTAAATACTATGAAATCCAAAAATTTGCTAATAATATTAATTTAATTGTTAACATATGCAGTGCGTGAGACGAAAAAAATCGCGCGTGTTTGTTTTCCGTTTGAAGAATATTAACGATAATATACATAGGATTTATTTACAAATAAAAAGGAAAAAACTACAATAGGAAGATTGCTCAATTGTAGGTTTAACAATACCGATATAAAATTGAGAGATTTCAAGCAGCAAGTTGAAAAACTTGAAAAACTAAAAAAAAATCAGATTTAACATTTTTTATTTCAATTGGACAATTTTAATTCTACACAAACAATTTAAAATCATATAATTCCAAATAATGGAATTTGACATTCAGTAATTTGAAATTTTCGCATTATTGGATATTAAAGATTTTATTTTATTTATCATAAAACCTATAGAAATATTTATCAAATTTTTGTGCTTTACAATCTTCGTCTTCGTCTTTTGGCTACCTATGATAATTTTTCCTAACAAAATACTTTTTCTTGTAAAGTAGTTTCTTTTGATGAAAAACACTTTTCCCCAAAGTCCAGCTTTACGTAATTAAAAAAATGTATTATTTAGGACATAATTTATATGAATTTACCAGGTAATACTCGTACTGAAACTTTTTCTGTGTCCAAATCTATTTCTACTTGACATAAAATAGTACAAATGAATAATTCAGCGCAACATTTGTGAAAAATCCTGATCATAATATGTGGAGTGTGACAACTAATTGAAATTGATTTTCTCTTGAATGACTTTTCTGTTTGATTTTATTTTGAGTAGAAAATCATAAGTTTTCACTCGCTACGATCATTAGGGTTATTCCACGTAACTGAGACAGCGTTTCCTGGACAAAGTTGCATAAGGTTTGACTTGGCGAGTTTACAAGTGGGACGTAAGTGTCTCGAGTTTTGTAATTTTACTAGAAACTAGAGAGACATAAGCACACAAGGAAATGGTAGAACGTTTAAAATCTAGGAAACAGTGATGCAAAGCCTAAACGGCACAGAAATTAAATTGCATTCTTCAACAAATCAGCCCAAGGTGAAACAATTTCAACTTCTTAAAAAAGACATATGCAAATTAAATAACAAAAAATATTAATTTGATATAACTTTTAATTAAATTTCTGATCTGTAGGTTTTTAGAATTTCTATTTTTATTTTACTATTTTTTCAGTTTGTCTGCGGCTGGCATGTCAGATTAAAAAAAATGCATCTTTCTTTATCAAAAATTAATTCTTGGAAAGAACTTTAGGATGTGAGCTTGAAAAGAAAATCAAACACTAGAAGGATCCCATGCATGCTTTTGAAAGTTATTACGTAGATTTATGTACATATATCTACCAATTTATTTTCATGGAATTATTTTATTTGGAAATAAAATTCAATGAAATACCATGAAATTAATTTTAACTTCAATAATTTTGATTTGTACGCGGCTTCGCATGGATACCCTCTCACGATGCAGAATAAATAATTGTGCAACTCTAAACATTTTCATTCAAATTTGGAAAAAAAAACCTATAAAATGTCGGCGCGTACAAATTTTCATAGATCTCGACTCGAGAAGAGTCCAGATGTCAAGCCATTTCTAGCGCGCATAGCACTCGGATGGATGACCATCTGCGACATTTCTGTGACAGTCGTCACATTACTCCATATTCTCACTCAGCAATGAAGGAGTTTTATAATAAAAAACACAAGTTTGGATGGCAAATCTTATTCACAAGTCGCGTACAGTTGAGAGTTTACTGGAGCAAGACGGTTTTGCGTTCCGCGACTGTTCCAGCTGACTATTATGGATATTGGATATATGAGGTAAATGCGAGAACTTTTGTCGTGTGCCGCGATGGCATGAACGCGTATTCAAAACTCGATACTGAGGTCGCCACCTTAGTTAAAAATGCATTTCGGAATTATTTCACAGATCGCAACTCGTGTAATAGTGTAGTGGTTAAGGTAATCGACTTGCGTGCTTAGGTTTATGCGTTCAAATTCCCCCCGTTGCGTGCGAAATTTTATTTGTCTTGTAAGCGTTGTAACTCACAAATACCGATTAATTATAAGTATATCTGAAAATATATGTCAGAATTAACCGTTTGTTTATTTATTAATTATTTTTCAGCAATTTTTTTTACAATTTATAGAGCCGTCCGAACTATAGTCTGCACCGTTAACATAAGTTAGATCTGTTTATATTATCCGTCAAAGTGACATGATAATTCGTAATTGCAGCATCGAGGAATAGTCCAGAATAGCGACTGGATCGGTAAAATCTACTGATCCGCAGGTCAACAGCACTTGAGAATCGGTACCATCAATGATAGTCATATTCAGCTGCCTATAGTTGTAAAATTTACTGAACTGACGTGTTGTCCATATACGTACTTGGAAGATCAGTAGATTTAACTTGGGTTTCAGTAAAATACAGGGTTCTTTTTTCTGCGTGTAAGTACAGTCAGTAAAATATACTCAAAAATACTTATCCGTAGGGTAATGGAAATGACAGAAGCGAAGATATGGGAAGTTCAAATTGGATTTATGCCAGGAAGGTCATGTACAGATCAGATATTTAGCCTAAGACAAATCACAGAGAAAAGCTTGAGAGTAGGAAAGAAAGTTTTCTGTGTATTTATTGACCTAGAAAAAGCATTTGACAAGGTAAATAGAAGTAAACTTTGGGAAGTCCTTAAAGAATATGGAGTAAATGGAGAACTCCTACAAGCAATAAAAACAATATATACAGGTATTAAAGCGAGTGTAAGGGTAAATGGGAAACTGAGTGACTGGTTCGATAGTATGCAAGGCGTGAAGCAAGGATGCGTGATGTCCTCGTGGCTATTTATCATATTCATGGATAAGTGTCTAAGAACTGCCCTCTTCGACGAAGGTGTAGATCTCGAAACCGTCAAGGTACGTGGGTTAGCTTTCGCAGATGACAAGATTGTTATGGCAGAATCAATCGAGGACTTGCAAAGAATGTTGAATAAACTTAATACAAGCATGAAGAACATGGGCCTCAAAATTAACGTGAATAAAACGAAAATCATGGTGTTTAAGGGGAAAAGTGAGAAAACGATATGCAACATTGTCCTAAATGATGAGAGATTAGAACAAGTTGACAGGTACGTATATCTAGGTAGTCTATTCACTAATTACGGAAAAATAGATGGGGAGTTAGATAGGCGCATAAATAAGGGTAAGCAGGTTATCGGTAGAGCAGGGTCCATCCTCACAAATAAAAACATATCAAAAAAAGCTAAAATGGCCATACATAATTCTATATTCGTACCAACTATACGGTAGCGAGACATGGACCTGCCAAGAAAAGGACAGGAGTACAATCAACACGATCGGCATGAAACCTCTGCGCATAATATGCGGGAAAACACTGATGGACAAAGTCCGAAACGAGACAATCCTTAAAGAATGTGGTACAGGAGAGACACTAGTTGACACATGGGAAAGCAATCAGCTAAGGTGGTTCGGACATCTTGAAAGAATGAAAGATGAACGACTGACCAAGCAAGTGTATGTAAAGTATAAATGGCAGAATGCCTAGAGGTAGACCGCCAAAAGAATGGTTAGAATATGTGAATGAGACATTAATCCGAAGAGAAGTAAGAAGTCATAGGAACACAAGAGCTTGCATGAAAAAATGCATGGACGTGAAGGAAGCTAGACTGGTATGTCAGAACAGAAAAGTGTGCATGGCGACAAATAGTTTGTGAACAGAGTGACAATGGAGTGAATAATGCCTGAAACAAAGACCTTGGATACTAATGGGCCCAAGTGGGGAATCACGCATATCAACTTTGTGAGGCTCCTCACTTGGGGTGATCGCTAGAGAGATTGATCAGCAACCTGGGTCGGAACAGTGTTGCGGAATGAACGTGTTCATTTGAATAAATAACACGAGAATTCCAGATCAATCTAAAACATCTATACCTCACACCTATATACCTATATACCTTATACCCATATACCGACCTACTTTATACCCATATTATACCTATTCACTATTTTCCAGCCGAGCAAGTCACACCTACCCCGGAAGGGAAAAGGCTTAATGGTATAATAATAATAATAGCTCACATAAATCCCGGCACCCCGTATATATAACACCGTTGAACATCAGTCAGTTACGAATTTTATGTTATCAAAAAAGCATATTTTAAATATATTTTTTTATTCAAAATAAAAATATTTACTTATAGCGTTGAAATGATCTTCGCGACAATATACTGTTGGCATTAAAGATTTGGTAGGGCACATGACACGCCGAACAATTTTGCACCATTTTTTCATTCCTCACCTTCGGGTATCGATATAAATAATTTCCTGGATTTTTGTCAGACGTTTTCTTGCATTGAGGCACAAAGCACCAATGGTAGCGCTGATTTTTTTGCATTTTTATGAAAAAAAAAACGTGAATCGCGTGGCTTATTTTACAAGCGTTTGGCGGCTAGCTCGAGGGCTAGCTACGTCTCATCCACACCGAAAAAACGATATTCTAATATTAAGAGTGTCATATTCTTACACGCATATTCTTAGTAATATTCTTAATGAAGTAAGCGAAATTCTCAATTTAAGAGTATCTTCTAACCAAAAGACGAAATGCGCCTTCATCTGTCCAAACGTTTCTTTTGTTTTGGGCGACGTGCTTTTCGATCAGTTTTTCGAATTCGTAATAAGTGAGAAGATCGAAGAAATGCAACCAATTCTCAGGATAAATCGCGTGTGCACATCCATCTGCTTCTCTTTACAGAAAAAGTTAGAGTGAGAAAGGTCTGATTTGACAGTGAGGTTGAATACCGTTGTACCACACCGAGACATAACCTCTCTACATTATTTATTCGTTGGCGTGTGACATCAAGCTTTTCTCACCTTAACGTTCTCTGCGAAGGGAAAGAAATAGAGTTAGAGATGTGCACATGCGATTTATCCTCAGAATTGGTTGCATTTCTTCGAGCTCGTCACTTATTATACAATTACAGCGACAGATTTCGGATGCAACTATATTCTTAAACTTAGTGGGGAATTCTTACAATTAGACAAGCATATATATTCTTAAGGTAAGAGGGACTCCATCGTACATTAAGAATATATTCTTGGCGCCTATTTAGGTTGCAAATATTCTTAAACTTAGTGGGAAATTATTAAAATTAGAATATCGTTTTTTCGGTGCAGATGGCGGAATGGGCGCGACATAAATAGGAATTTTAAATATGCAAAATTTTTCTTTTTCAAATGTAAATTCTAAAAAAAAGTGTTTTCACACTATGCTGGTATTATTATTGATTTTAGACCATATACTTTAACATGCAAAAATTAAAAAAATTAGTGGATGACCCTTTTCCTTGAATTCTATGAATTTACAAACACTACCCGATTCGGGTAGTGTTTCTAGGTGGATAGTTTCTTGTAGTAAATAACTTCAAGTGTGGGCTCACCACACCCACGACATGTCAACGGCACACAGTTAGTAGTATTCCCGAACGGTCACCCATCCAAGTACTAACCGCGCCCAACACTGCTTAACTTCAGTGATCTAACGAGAACTGGTTTTTGTAGCGTGGTATGGCCGTTGGTCATGAATTTCATGAATTCCATGAATTCCTTGAATTCCACGAATTCCCTGAATTCCACGAATTCCTTGAATTCCACAAATTCCTTGAATTCCACAAATTCCTTGAATTCCACAAATTCCTTGAATTCCACGAATTGCACGAATTCCTTGAATTCCACGAATTCCTTGAATTCCGCGAATCCCTTGCATTCCATGAATTCCAAGAATTCTTTGAATTCAATGAATTCCTTCAATTCCGCCAATTTCTTAAATTCCACGAATTTAATGATTTGTTCCTCGTGCAAAAATGCCCTACCGCGATAAAAAAAATTATCCCAAATTTTCAACTCGATGTGGCTATTCGTATGAAGATAAGCTGACAAAGATAAAAGTATCGGTAAGGTAGGAATCCGGTCACGTGACACACTCGTCACATGGCCTTAAATATTAACCGATTTTGTTCAAATTTGGAGATTTTTTTGGGGCATTCGAACATAACTGGGGGGTGAGAGCAGAGAAATTCTAAAAGTGAAAAATAAGTGCACCCTAATGGAACCCATCCTATTCAAACTTGCGATTTGTCTCAAAATTGAAAATCCTGTAACTCTCTGAATTTTAAAAATTTTGGTGAACCATTTTAACCATAAACTTCAATCACGCTTCACTAAAGTTCCCTTAAAAACGCTAGACTTCACTACCACTCTGATAATCAGGAAACATGGATTGAGCCAGGTTTAAAATTGTTTAAGTTTAAAGACTATTTCTGAACAAGTATGGAAACTTTCATTTCGTTATTAATACGTGAAGGATATAATTTGAAGTAATACAATTCCGAACGCGCCAATTTTAAATTGTTCAAGCTGGAACATTTTATTTTATTTGAACGCCTATAGAGTTCATGAAATTTAATGTAAAAAAAGTTATTTTCAATTTTCTAATCTCTAACAATTCGATTTCAAATCATATAATTTTTATTCAATATATTCTTGAATTTTGAAAAAATGTATTTCAGCAGGAAGAGATAATTCTAGGAAACAATGCTTCTAAAGAAAAATTAAAATTGGTTGGATCATAATATAGTAAAAATATGCAACGAAGAAAAATATCGAAAGAGTACATCGCTGAATCATATTTTTCCGATTTGCGAAAAAAACTGTCTACGATGTTATGCGTATTTGAACTTTGTACTTTGTTTTGTGGACAGAGGAATTTTTTTCATAAAATCGAAAAATACGTATCGCCTAATTTTCTTTTAAAAACAAGATATTTCCGCTCTAATCCACATTTATGTGATTTTATGATTATGTAATAGAGACTATTACATACATCAGAAAAGAACATAATTAAATAGACGTTCTAGTCAAAAATTTGTAACGCTTCGATCATTCATTTTTATCATATATACTATAGGTAAGATAAAATGAATGATTGCCGATTCCAACATATTGGAGAATATTACAAAATATTTAAGAATATTCCAGAACATTCTACGCAGAACAATAGAGAAAGCATATAAAATTCTGAAATATTTCAGGATATTCCATAAAAAATTCAATTAATCCCCGAAAATTTGATAAAACTCCTGAATGTTCAGAAAAGTAAAAGGGTAAAACCATCGAGAATATTGTAGAAAATTCCAGAGTATTGCAAAATTCAAAAATAATCTCGAATATATATACCGGAATCTTTTACACGTGAAATTTCAAAGCATTCTAGCAACAAGACCGGGAAAATCCAGAACAATAAAAAATTGCCGAATAACCCACAACATTTTAAAACATTGCGAAACATTTTAAATGATTTCTAAATATTCAAGAATATTATATAAAAAAAAACAAAGAAATTGCGAGAATATAATAGGATCATCTGGAACCTTCAATAATATACTAAAAATTCAAAACTATATTCCCGGATATTCCAGAATATTTTCAAATAGTTAAAAAACTCAGTAGGTTTTGAAACGTTATATAGAATATTTGTTTCTTCAAAAAATTGTCGATTCACTTGAAAAGACAGGTTTAGTTGATGTCAAGCCCTATCAAGCAAGAATTTGTCTGTGACGTATATCCAACAAAATAATTTCTTTGATGAAATATTATTCCTTTTTCTCGCATCAGTGAATAATAATAATAATGCCGGAGTTCACCACCGGCGCAGTACTGGCCCAGTACTGGTCACCAGTACAGATGATCGGTAATTCGCCCAGTACTGGCGGACAGTAATTGGCTCCACGATCAGGGCAGTACTATGCAAACAGTATAAATATCGAAAAAATTTGAAAAATACGTTCAAAAATATAGTTTATGTGTTGTAAAATTTCGAAAAACTATAAATACAAATATCGCGAAACAATTGTTTTTCGTTTTTTTTTTTTCAAGGAAAAAATCTTAAGTTCCATCTTTATGATGAATTGTGAATGTTCACAAAAAATTACATTTGGTGTAACTCTTAATCAGTGTAAAATAGTCTAAAACACCTAAAAAGCAAAACGCTACACGAAAGTTTAAAAAAATTTGTTACTGAAAAAATGTTGGCGGTATGCGATTAAATTTCTAAGCCTTATGAGGATGGTGTTTCAAATAACTTTTAATTCTTAATAACTTTTAATTTTTAGTAATGGTTAAGACTAGTCACTGCTAGACGATAGATTCAGGTATATCAATGTAGGTTCGAAACCCCGTAGCGTAGGAAATTTTATTTGTAATATATTATTTAAAAATATAATATATGTATTCATTCTAAGCAGGGAAAAATACTGGGGTTTCTATTAGAACCAATTTTTGGTTCCAAAGGAGCTGCAACAAAAAGGAACCTCTCTTGCTGAAAAGGAACCCAAAATGATAAATGGTTTCTAAATGAACCCAAGTGTAGATTTAAATCAGGCATGCCCAACTCGGGGAAATTTCCTCCGGGAACACATGTTCCGAGTTCCCTACTCTTTCTCCTAGAGAGCGGGAGTGGTGGTAAACGCTTGCGAGAATCTCTCCTCTGTGACGTACGCGTCTACCACGCGCATGCGTCTGCCACCACTCCCGCTCTTTAGTAGAAAGAGTAGGGAACTCTGAACATGTGTTCTCGGAGGAAATTTCCCCGAGTTGGGCATGTCTGATTTAAATGGTTCTAATAGAGCCTTTTTCTCAATTTTGCCTTGTCTCATTTCAAAGATTGCACAAGTCAATGATGCACATTATGCTTTACAATTTGAATTAAATATTATTGCACTGGAAAAAATTTAATGAAGAAACTAAAATCATAGACATTAGTCCTTCTTGAAAGGAAGATTTCGCACATGAAATGTGACAGTTTTTAAGGTTATGTTGCAAATCCGAAGTTTTCCACTGCGTATGCACAAGAAGCGCGGAACTATTCGAAATGATATAATATACACTTGCAATATTAGGTTAATATAACATTTTTTCAAGAAGCTAGGTATTTCTATAATTCAATTTGATTTGTTTTAAATAAGAATAAAAAAGTTTTGTTGAAATTTATATGTGTGACTATTCATAGTGTCTATTGATTTCAAGTAGGCCCGCGCTTCTCGGCACATGCGCAGTGGAAAACGTCGGCAACCACCGATGGCCATCTATCGGATATAAACAAACTAAAAAGGAATCCTTAATAAGAGTTCCTTTAGAGCCTAAGTTCTGAATGATCCCAAGTTTCACTTGAGCCGCAACATTACTGATCCCTCAGTTTTTTCTGTGATTATTATTTATTTTTTAAATATCTTTTTTGTTATTTCTTTAGAGTATAACAATAGTGGGTGTTAAAATTAAAGAAAAAGTTTGAAATTTACATTTTTGTGATTATAAATAATATGCGGACGATATGCGGTCGTATGATGATGAATGGATCCCTTATAGAAAAGAAGTATTGGTAAGCATTGGATCCAGTACTTTTTTCGCGAAAAAGTATTGAATTTCCAATACTTATCCGCGAAAAAAGTATTAGATCAAATACTTACCAATACTTCTTTTTCATGAGGGATAGTCCTACACGGAAAAAAAAGTTCATTAAACTTTCTTGAAGTATTACAAGAGTCGGGGATGAGAGCGAACCTTGAACAAATTTTCTATATTCTGTATAATTTTCAGGACTTAATATAGAACTAACCTAGAATAACTCTACAAGAATTCTGTAAACTTTATATTGAACTCCGATTTGAAAAAGTTTAATAAAATATATAGAGAAATTCATGAAAGAATGCTGAAAACTTTCGTAGAAATCACAATTGAGGTATTGAAAGTTTGTAATCACATAATTATAAGGTTTAAATACCTCAATTCAGTCAAATGTATAGAAAAATTCTTCAAAAAATGTTGAACAATCTCATAGAAATTCGATTCGAAGTATTGAGTGTTTGTGAACTACTTCAATCTTAGATCTATAGACTTCAGTTTTTTAAAATGTAGCTGCGCAGTCGCTACTGTGCGCGGGCAGCGACTTTTCCGCATCGCTCCCGCGTGAAAAAAAAGAATTCAAGTCTTAGAGAACATTATCACGCGTTGAAAATTAAAATATTAAGTTTGCCAATAACCGACATATCTCTAAATGGTAAATCCACTACCCGGGTGCACCGGAACGTGCACCAGGTCGTTCAAGACGTCATCTACGATAACTTTTTTAGAATTTAAATTGTATCAATAGCCAAAATAACTAACAATGGAGAGTCGGCGATCAGGATGCACCGGAACCTGCACCAGGTAGTTTAGCACGTATTCTATGAGAACTTTTTAGAAATTTGAATTGTTTCAACCACCAAATTAACAACCGTCGACTCACCATTGGTAGTTATTTTGGCTATTGACACAATTTGAATTTTTGAAAAGTTCTTGTAGAATACGTGCTAAGCGACCTGGTACACGTTCCGGTGCATCCTGATCGGCGACTCACCATTGGTAGTTATTTTGGTAGATAAACCTCAAGATTTCTAAAGAAATAATCAAGTCAAGCTTCCTTCGATCGTTTTTTTTATATTAAGAAAATATGAGAGAAAACAAAGTTTTCATATTTTTGTTTCGGTCTTACGATCCATTTAGAAAAAATTGAAAAACTAAATCGAGTCAAAATTCCTTTTTATTGACGTTTTGGCCCCATCTGTGGGCCTTCATCGATACAAACATCTTAAAGAATAATCGGAGTCAATCATAAATATACGTCGAAGCGAATGACAACATTTTAAAATTTTGTGAAGTCAGATATCATTCTGAAGTTTTGAAAATCATTATGAAGTTTGTAAAAAAAGTATTGGGAAACTATAAAGTCCAAGGAACTTTCCCAATATGTTAAAAAAGGTTCATATTTTGTAATTAAAATGCTGTGAAACAGCTAACAAACTGATGTTTTTTTACAAACTTCATAATGATTTTTAAAACTTCAGAATGATCTGACTTTACAAAATTTTAAAATGCTGTCATTCGCTTCGACATATATTTATGATTGAGTTCGATTATTCTCTAAGATGTTCCTTTCTGATGAAGGCCCACAGATGAGGCCGAAACGTCAATAAAAAGGAATTTTGACTCGATTTCTTTTTTTAATTTTTTCTAAATGTATCGTAAGACCGAAATAAAAATATGAAAACTTTGTTTTCTCTTATATTTTCTTAATGGTAGTTAGTTTGGCTATTGACACAATTTAGATTCTAAAAAAGTTCTCGTAGATGACGTCTTGAACGACCTGGTGCACGTTCCGGTGCACCCGGGTAGTGGACTTGACATTTAGAGATGTGTCGGTTATTGGAAAACTTAAGATTTTAATTTTCAACGTTCAAAATTGAAATAGATTCAACTTTTCCCATGTCATATCTTATTTAATCGATTCAAAAAATATAGAATTGGGAATTCAACTTCTAAAATTATTTGCAATGCAAGCTTTTAATTTCATATATGTAACTTATATAAACTTATTCTATATAGCTATATAACATCTTATTAATCTTGAACCTACTAGAATTTATAACCAAAAAAGAATTTGCGATTAAAAATTTGTTCGAAATTTAAAGTTTCCGAAATTAAAAAAATGTTAAAGATCCCGAAATTTGTGATTATCTAAATTTTAAACTAAATTTTCGAAATATGATATTCTTGAAATTAATGACATTATAAATATAAAACTCCAGAAATTTCAAATTTTCGAAATCATTAACCTAGAATTTTCAAATCACAAAAATTTGTCAAACAGCCCTGCACAGCTGTAGCTTATATTTTAGATTTTTTTTTTATACTACAAGTTATGTTAGCTGCGAGGTTTTCTCAGGAGCTCCGAATCCGTAGGTAGGGGTTTCGAACCCACAGCGAATAATAATTTTAATAGCTTGCGATTATTTGTGTAGTGATTGTTTGTGTAA
Source organism: Andricus quercusramuli (assembly GCA_932178445.1). Lineage (NCBI taxonomy): Eukaryota > Metazoa > Arthropoda > Insecta > Hymenoptera > Cynipidae > Andricus > Andricus quercusramuli. The sequence goes on from CAKNXH010063015.1 coordinate 139,918, forward strand.
TAGTAAATAATTATGTACTTAAATATGTGAAAAAATATTAAAGCATAATGATAATAATAATGATAATAAAAAAGATTTTTTTTTAGGCTAAAAATCGGCCATGATTTTATAGAACTGTTCTCTATAGTTTCGAGACTTCTCCGATGTAGACTGTATATTAGCTGGACTTTTAGATTTTCTAGAACTATTCTACGTTTTTCGCATTTTAGAGAACTCTGTATTAAATTTTGTAGAATAGTTCGAAGTAATGTAAAACCAAGAAGATTTTAACTTTTAATAAACTACCCGTCGTATCCTCTACTATAGGACTAGTTCTATAAAATTTAATGAAAATTTTTTTTCCGTGTAAGCACAATTGAATAATTTTTCATCATTTTTAAAATTAACTCCGGAATTTTCGTAGGCCAGCGGTTTAACAGTACAGAACTATAGTACTGGTGTGCAGTAACGCGCCAGAACCGCACGCCAGTTTCGCAAAGCATTACCTGTCAGTACTGGCCCAGTACAGATGCCGAGTACTGGGACTTTGGCCATCTGTACTGGGCCAGTGGTCTATTTCCACCTGGGACATTCGGGGACATATCATCTCGGCAAGTCACATCTTGGGCATGTCACAACTGCGGCATCTCTATCTAGCCCTAGCGGCTTCTTTCCCGCGCAACATTTCTCACAGTGAAATTGACATTTTTGCGGCATCTCTCACCGCACCCCTGTGACTGGCCAAAGAAATAATGTTGGTCAAACCCCTACCCCTTTTTCGACGATTCGTGTGTGGGGGGGGGGGGGGAAGAAAACCCTGTGACTGGCCACAGAAATAATATTGGTCGAATCCCTTTCCACTGATGAGAGATGCCGCAGTTGTGACACGCCTGAGATGTGACATGCCGCAGGTTTGAATTGCCGCAGAGAGACTTGCTGCATGTAAGACGATAGGGTCCCGGGCATTCTACACGGTTAGGAATTTCTATAGTGATCATACTATATAAATAAAATGGAAGTAATATGCATATACGTATGTATAGTAAGTAAAGTTAGTATGGAGTGTAGGTGAAACTTTTTTCCGAAAATGCAAGCTTAACGTCAACACTCCAGATATGCAGAATACCTTCTAGGTTACTGTTGTAATTCTTTCGCTTATATCATCAACAACAAAAAACCCAAAAAGAAGATTTTTCTACTAATTTTCAACCCGCACATATTAATTTTCTACCAAAAAGACAAACTTTTAACGAAATAGTTGCTTTGTTGCATTTGTAACCAAAAAAGAGGAAACTTCAAAAAAATAGTTCAACGTTCAAACAATGAGATGAGTTTTCAACTAAAAATATGAATCTATAACTAAAATAGTTAAATTTTCAGTAAAAAAATTAATTTATAGCAAAAAAGACAATTTTTCTACAAGCTAGTTGAACTTTCAACTAAAATGATGAGTCTACAACAACAAAATTATTTTTTAACACAGTCATTTAAACTTTAACCAAGAACATGAACATGAATTAAAGGATGGCAGTACAGTACATAGATAACCAACAAAAACCGAATGTTTCAGGAGAGCGAAAAAACATTCTGTAAAATCTAAATCACATTAAAGGCCACTGCCGATCGGAAGTATTGCTAAATTGAGTCCAAAAAAGTTTGATTAGACTAACAAGGAAGGTACTCCAAGTGTCCCTCGCCGATTTGATTCTCCCTGATATATGTTGTAGTACTCGAAAAACTAAGTGACACGTATTTTTTTTTATCTGCGGAAAAACACTTTAAGGGGGTGAAACAACCCCTCAAAGATAGGGGTCGCAAGTGTCGATTGTATAGTTTTGTGTAGAAAAACAAAATTGATTTCGACCAAACCTACTGGGAAAGTTTCCTCATGATGAAAGATGACTAACGTAATTTTCTCAAAAAAAAAAAATTAAATTAAGGGGGTGAACCACCCCTACATAGTTTTGAAGTTGTGCTGAAAATTGCTAAATTCACAGGAAAAAATTTGAAAAAAATATATTTTGCACTTGGGACAAAAATAAAGTTGACGTGTTTCACAAAAAAAAATTGGTAAAAAAATTAATGAGGGTAGCTACCCCAAAACACTTTTTATTTTATTTCTATGATAATATATACTTTTCATACGCAAAAAAAATTGGGAAATTATTTTTATAACGAAGGAAGTGAAATATAGTCCATCCAAAATGAATAAAAAAATTACGCGGGGGTGAACCACCCCTACATATTTTTAAAGTTGAGCTGAAAATTGCTAAATTCACAGGCAAAAATTTAGAAAAAATATATTTTGCACTTGAGACAAAAATAAAGTTGACGTATTTCAGAAAAAAAATTTCAATAAATAAATGGGGGTAGCTACCCCCAAACACTTCTTATTTTGTGTCTATGATAATATATACTTTCCATACGCAAGAGGAATTGGGAAATTATTTTTATAACAAAGGAAGTAAAATAGAGTCAATTCAACATGAATACAAAAAGTAGGCAGGGGTAAACCACCCCTTAATATTTATAAATTTGCTGAAAATTGCTAAATTCATAGGAGAAAATTTAAAAATATATATATTTTGCACTGTGGACCAAAAGAAAGTTGACGTGTTTCGCCAAAATAAATAAAAAAATTAATGGGGGTAGCTACTCCTAACCACTTTTTAGTTGGTGTCTATGATAATATATACTTTCCATACACATTGTAATATACGCTTTTTTGACGAATATCATTATTGTTCAAAGTTTGAACAATAAATCTTCTATATACTGTGTGCAACAGGTATTTTCTTCGGATTTTTCTTGCTAGAT
>CAKNXH010063015.1:154201-171246 GCA_932178445.1 Andricus quercusramuli
AAAAAAAAAAACGTTAACTGTAATGATGAACGTTTAACTGAAAAATGACGAATATTTTACAAATCACATAAATTTTTAACCGAATATTTGAATTTTCAAAACAAAAAAGATCAATTTTGAACCGAAAATGGAATTGCTACATTTTTATTTGAAAAAACTAATTCTCAAATGAAGAAAAAAACAATTTCCTACCAAATTATTGAATTTTTGAGCAAAAAAAAAAGAACTTTCTACAATTTATTTGAATTTTTAACTTGAAAATATAAGCTTTCAATACAAACAATAATTTTCAATCAAAAATTGCAATTTTCAGTTTGAAAAAATGAATTTTTAACAAAGGAGTTTGATTTTCAATCCAAAAGACAGATTTTCAACCAAATAAATATATTTTCAAGCAAACAGTTAAATTTTTAACCAACTTTCCACCAACAAATATAACTTTTGAACGAAATTTGAACTTGCATCAAAATAGTTGAATTTTCGACTAAAAAAGATCAATTTTCAAACACAAATGAAATAGTTCAATTGTGAGTTTAAAAAAATTAATTTTCAACGAAAAAAAAGTTACAATAGTTAAATTTTCAAGTGAAGATTTAAAAGAATTAGAAATTTTTCAAGTTAGAAGATTCAAAGTTGCAGTTGATAAATTTGGAATATTCCATTTTTTAATTGAGTATTTAACTTTGTACATTTCAACTAAAAAGTGTTAATCTTGTAATACTTTTTTGAAAAGTACTGTATATTTTGTAATTGTTCCAATTTTATATTGGATAATAACTTCTGTCTCCAGTTTTCACATTTTCTACTTGCTTTAAAATGTTTCATCTTTAAATTTTTTTGAAGAGTATTTATTTTTAATGATCTGCACTTGAAACGTGTACCTTATTTATTCATAAATAATTTATTTGAATTCTATAATTGATTTAATTATTATTCAATACTCGGTACAATTTCAAATATCGTATATTTGAAGAGAAAAGGGGAAGAAGGGAAAGTTTTTTTGAGAATAAGGGGAAAAAGGGGAATTTCAAGAAAAAAGGGGAAACTAAGAAAAAAGGGAAAGACTGTGCACCCTGCAAATATAATATTTTAACGTGCTTCACAGCCCAAAATGCTCTCAAAACAGGGGAAATAGGGCGGTTTTCACGGAAGTAGAGGAATAATAGGAAAATCAATTATTTTAAATAAAAATAATGTTCAGGTACCATACTGAATTAAATATAAAACGCTTCAGATTTCGTGTTGAAATATATTGCATTTTCATCGAAATAGTGGAATTTTTAACCAAAATATATTAATTTTCTACCAAGAGACATTGTTTTTGCCGAAAGAGTTGAGTTTTCAAGATAAAAAGTCGAATTTTTTAGAAAGCGGTTGAATTTTAAACCCGAAAAGATTAATTTCCAAACAATAAAGATGATTTTGTAACCAAATATTTGAACTTTCAAGGAAAAGAATCGAATTTTTAACCAAATAGTTGAATTGTTAACCTACAAGAAGGAATTTTTAACCAAATGGCGAGGGGTTGACAACTCCTGAACTCAGGTGTACACCTTCGCTGAAGTCACTGGCATGAATTTTCAAGTCCAAAAGACCAATTTTTTAGAAGGCAGTTGAATTCTCAATCCAAAAAGACAAATTTTCTTACTAAAAAGGACAATGTTCAACAAATCCGTTAATTTTTCAATAAAATCATTAAATTTTCAACAAAATAGTTGAACTGAAATTAAAACGCCAAAAATTCCTAATATTTCAAGTGAAAATATTGCATTTTTAAATCAAAAAGATTTGAATTCACCCAAAAAGACGAATTTTGAACCAGGATGATTCATTTTCTACTAGAAAAGACGAATTTCCAATCAAACTTATGATTTTTTAAATAAAATGATGAATCTTTAACAACAACAAAAGTGAATTGTTAACAAAGAAGTTTGTCTTTGAACCAAGTAGTTGAATTTCCTATATAAAAAAAAAGATTTATTCACAACGAAAAATGTAATAGTAGATATATATCGACCAAACGAAGATTTTTATTTTAAATAATAAAAAAAAGTCGAATTTAACCAAAAAGATGAATTCTCAAAATAAACATGTAATAGCTGATATTGCAACTAAAAAAGACGAATTTTCAACAAAATAGCTGTTTCCTCAACCAAAACAGTTTTATTTTCAATCTGAAAATATGATTTTTCAAATCAAAAAGATGAATGTTCCAAAAAATAAACCAATGAACTTTTAGGTCAGATAGTTGAATTTTAACCTAAACACGATCAATTTTAATCAAAAAAGAAATAGTTAAATTTTCAGTTGAAAAAAATTAATTTTTAACCAAAGAAAACGAGTTTTCAACACAATATTCGAATTTTTAAACAAAGAAATGGATCTTTAACGAAGAAAAGTACTTTAACATTGAACCAGGTATAGTTGAATTTTCAATCAGTAAGATTAATTTCCTACGAAAAGAGACGAATTTTTGACAAAATACATGCATTTTACACCAAATAGTTGAATTTTTAAGTAAAAACGACCAATTTAAAAAAAAAAAAATGAACTCGTTAAATTTTCAACCAAAAAATGAATATTCAACTGAAAGTATAAATCTTTAACAACAACAAAAAATACATTTTTAAACAAGTAGGTGCATTTTTACCCAATAAGATGAATTTTAAATCAAGTTGCAGTTAAAAAAATTAATTTTCAACAAGAGAGAAACGAAATTCCAACAAAATAGTTCAATCCTTAACCAATAAAAGCAATGCTTAATAAAGTTATAGTTCAACCTTCAACAAAGTAGTTAATTTTCAACCAAAAAAGATTTATTCTCAATGAAAAATCTAATAGCAGATAATTCAACTCAAAACGACAAATTTTCAACCAAAAGTAGGATAGTTAAATTTTGAATTGAAAAAATTAATTACCAACCAAAGAAAATTAATTTTTAACAAAATCGTTAAATCATCAACCAATAAAATAAATTTTTAATAAAGCAAGTTAACTATCAACGAAAATTGTTGAATTTTGAACTAAAAATGATCCACTTTCAGCCAAAAATAGATGAGGTAAATTTTCAGTTAAAAAAATTAATTTTCAACTAAGAAAACTAACTTCAACAAAATAGTTAAATCTTCAACCAAATAGTAAAATTTCAGACTTTTCAATTGAAAATATAATGAATTTTCCAAGAAAAATATTTGAATTTTCTTATTGGGTTTTATTGATTCATTTCACATTTAAGCCAAAAAACGAGAAAAAGGGGAAGTTACTTGAAGATAGTGGTAAAAAGAGGAATTCTTAAAAAAAAGGCATAAAGTGTGGAACACGGGAAAGTGTGTGACGTCTGTATTTAGTGGCTTTACTTGTAAAATAAAATCACTAAAGTTTGATTTTTTCAAGCATTTAAAAAAAATGGTTGTGACAAAGTTTTTGAATGGCACCTAAAACAGAAAGTTGTTTTTAAAAAATCAGGTCTAGCTGAAGACTATAGCTGAAGAAGAGTGAAACACTGTCACTTTCGACAGAAAAAAAGTCAAAGCAGAGAGGGTGGAGTTTACCCTCCATGGAAGGAGAAATCATCAGAGTGAGACAAGCGGAAAGAGAAATGGGAAATCGAAAAACCGGTTTTTTTTTTATTTTCGTGAACGCTTTGAATTTTTTGGTTTCTGTGGTTTTAAGCTTTTATCTGGAACTAGAGCTCACGAAGCTTTTTCGTAAAATGTGTCAACTCAACACGAGGGATCAATACTCGCGCCCTCGTTGCATGCTCCACTACCACCACTACTTCACCCCTCTTTCTATTTGCCTCTCACTCTATCCTCTCTTTTGGCTCCTCTTGGTCTCTATTTCTCTCATATATACAGATTCATCTTCTATCTTGCTCTCTAGTTCAGCTTTTCTGCATGTCCTACTTTTCTTCTTTCACTTACACCCATCGAGACTATTACTTGCATCTCTTTCCTGCTTTTGCTTTTGATCCATAGCCCACTTTTACTCTCTTCTTCTTCTAGCTCTGAATATTGATGTCTTTCTTTATTTTTATCACTCTTCTGTCTATCTTCATACTTTTTTTTTCTCTCGTCTTCTTAATTAAGGAGGGACCAGGTTCGTGTTCAAAATTGTGAGAAAAAACAGCAAGTTTTAGTTGCACATCTTTCGTCAGGGAGGCCACTATTTTTATGTCTCCCGCCTTTCTCCCGGTTCTCTGGGTAAAAATTCGTAATTTCTCCCGGTTGAAATATATATATATATATATATATATATATATTGCCTTTGCGAAACCCACAGTTTTTTCACATATGATCAATATGATTAATATATGATCAATACCTATTTTACTACTATTATTTTTCTTTTAATTTGTTTTCTTGCGAACCCGGGTTTTCATCATCAGCCACGGACCAAGCGAAGTGCCTAATGAGATGAGGATGTTATAAATTGATTCAATACGATGTTTGAAATTTTTTGTGATGATGTTGCAGGTAACAAAGTAGGAACACGGTGCATTTTGGAGTTCGTCTTCTACCGCTGTTGTCCTTACACAGCGGCCTCGAGCGTTGGAGGTGACAACAGTCGCCTCTGGATGATTTCTTAGAGCTACCATCTCATTATTATTAACATTTTTTTTTCAAACTTGTTCTCGGGTGATCCCGGTTTTTCATCATAGCCACGGACTAAGTCAAGTGACTGATGAGATGAGGATGTTATAAGTTATTTTAATACGATGTTTAAAATCATTTGCGATGACGTTGAAGGTACAAAATTAGGAGCATGGTGGTAGTTTGCAGTTTGTCTTTTGCCGCTGTTATCCCTATACAGCGACTGCTGGAGGTGACAGCAGTCGCCTCTGGATGCTTTCTTAGAGCTACCATGTTAATTATTACGTTATTAATTAGGTTATTAATTAATTTTTATGATATAATAAGTAGGATAAGAACATTGTTGTGTCTAATAAAAGAAAATCTAGAGATGTGTGTTTTCATATACTAGCAGTAATGCACACGCGCAAAGTTTGCGTGAAATTTGGAATTAAAACTGTTTGATATTGAAACAATTTAAGACAGAAGCTCTCACAATTGAAAAATTAAGACTAAAATTTTGAACAGTGGACAATTTCATTAGAAAAGAGTTGAGTTGTATAATTTCTCACGGTTCGTCTGAAATGACTTAACAAAAAGGTGCGAATACTGCAAATTGCAAATGTTTTCCTTTATTTTGTATATGGGATATCTCTTAACTATTTTCGGATGAAAAAAAATCTTTGCCAGGGCAATTTGTGAAAAGATTCTTTTTGAATTTCAAAAAATCGAAATTTCAAGTTTTTCTCAAAAATATACGAGATATGGAAAAAAGTCAAGCAAGCATAATTGTTTCTCGGAAAAATGGCTATAGAATAACCTGCTTCATCCTTTTTATTTCAATTTTTTTGTATTGAGAAACTCTATTTTCCAATTTTATGGTGAAAATGTTTGAAATTTAAAACAGATGTCTTTAAAAACGGTCCTGGCAAAGATTATAGTTTTTAACGGGAAATGGTTGAGAGAACATTTCAGATACAAAGTTAAGAAAAACATTTTCAGTGATCGCATCTTTGGCTCAAACTGGTTAACGTAATTTTAAGCAAACCGTGTTCTAATTCCAAGCGAGAAATAAGAATAACTATTATTTTGAATTGAAGAATCTCAAAATTGAATGATTTCATATTGAATTTTTGTAAATTAGGACAATTTCAAAACGTTCAAAATTGAATATTTTCAGATTCGAATTTTGGAAAATGAAAATTTTATTTATTTTAAATCCTTTAATTTTAACAATTCCGTTTGAACTATTATTCATTCTAGAAATTTTCCAATTAAATATTTTTCAATTTGAAATGATTTATTTATTTGAATCTTCAATTAAAAATCGGAAAATGATAAGATATTACACTAAAAATTTTTAAAATAATGCAGAACTTGATAGCTATAATCTGATTCCAATGTCTGAAATTGCACAATTTTAAGTATCATTTTAAGTATCAAGTGACATGCGACGTGATTGGATAGGTTTTTTACTAAAAAATGTGATTTCTGTAAAAAAAAAAAAACAAGAAAATAGGAATTTTTCAGGAAATCGAAATAACATTCGGTAAAATCGGAATCACCATTTAAAGATAAGACAGAAGTGCACTTCCGAGATAACGTGTCGTTCATTAAGGCTCAAAAAATTTCGATCAAAAACAGTTATCCATTTTCGAGGAAATAGATGTGTCAGCTGACAATCTCAAAGTGACAATGATGCGATAAAAAAATAATATTCGGTTTAATTGAAAATTGGATTTTCAATTTTTCACAAAAATAAATCCTTGCTTCCAAGATATAGGGGAGCTAAATAATAATAACAAACGTTTTATACAAAAAAAACTATTCTTTTACGAGAGAATCAAAATTTTCTGTGACTTTATCCCACTGAGATAGACGATTATTCGGTGAATGGAATATAAAAAAGAATTTTTTTTCAAAAAACGATAATAATAATGTCAAAAAATATCGTAAAGGGAAGAAAAAAATTATCATTACGCTAAATTACTGCGCTGACATTTTTACTGAAATTTAAATTACTTTTATTTTATAACGGTATTAAAATATAAGTATTTGAACAAATATTTTTATCACAAAGTGTATTTCATGTTTTAAGAATTTTTATTACAATAAACTCATTTTCGAAACTAATCGTTGAAAATAAAAAAAAAAAATCAATTGTCCATCACGATTCTAAAATTCAATCATTTTAATCCAGACTGCAAAATTAACAACATGAAAATCAACAATAAAGCATTTCCATGCAATGGGAACAACTTTATGTTACATTAAGTAAGTGCATTTAATAAGATGTTAAACTGATGCATACTAATAAACTGTTACATTGACATGATAGAAAAAATCGCGAGACAAAAACCGCGCAAAAAGCGGGCGGAAACATTAGAGTTCCGATGTGAACGGAATTAATGAATGGCACACTATTTATTATAGTATATAATTATAAGTAGGAACTTGGAAAAACCGCTTTTCGAGAAAACCCCATCTCAAGTTGACGAGTGCCGTAAGTGCAGCAGGTGTTATACTCTTTCTTCGAACATGGAATATACCCACTTCCGATTGCTTTCGGGACATCAATACACTGCCAATAGCTTCAGTATAGGTTCTATTATCACCCTCCACTCAAACCCGAAAATAATCATTTTGACGCTGAGTTACAAGAATGGGAATATTTACTAAACTAGAACTAGTTGGCATGTGAATGCCAACATATATATTGTTGAAAGGAACCTGAAATTATCAGAAAAAGATTATTCACCAACAATTTACAAGCTATCGAACGCGCGAACTCAGCTATTCAAAAAAAGTTCCAGCATAATATTTCAGTCCCGCATTTCACCCGATTCAACTTCGTCCCAGCTTTCTCCTGGTTATCCTGGGTGGGTGGCTACCCTCTTCATTCATTGCAAATAAAAATAAAGCTATTAATGCACTTTCAAATAATTGATAACCGTTATGAGAAGTCACATCTCTTACCGAAGATTCAAACATGATCATTTCAGTGAATCAATTAGGAAATTATACACTCAACTCCCGATATAAGACCGGTTATGTGCCAGACTTGCCTTGACCTTGGTCCTGAATCGAAAAGTAAACAGACAGGGCCGCATGAGTCATTTCTGTTGTACTTCGACGCATGACGCAACCTGCTGCAACTAACGGGCTGAGAGTGCAGCCCTCGAGCTTCTTGTCACGCTTGAATGAGCACATCCTTTCTTTCGGCCCCGCGGTTCCTCTCATCTATTAACAAAAGCCATTTTATGTACATTAACGTGGTTCTTATTTTACTTGGTGGCATTTTTTTTAATCTCTCTGCTTTCACCCCCCCCCCCCACCCCAAGTTTTATTCGAATGCCCCAAAAATCTTCTCAAAATTTGTGCGAAATTCGGCTAAAATGTAGGGGTTACGTAATGACCATAAAGTTTTCCATTGATTTAACATGAGAGAATGTCAACTTTTTGTAAATCTAATATTTAAACGTGATAATATGTTACAAATAATTCGGTATTTTAGTATATTGTTCAGAATTCGTCGGAGATTAAGAATCATTCATAAATGTTGTGGGCGAATGACTTTAAGCCTCCCTTATGGTTCCCCAGAGAAAACCCCATAAGTGAAAATTTTTATTTGACCTAATATTGCGGTTTATGAACGCTTTTTGAAACTTGTCTATGATCATTAATCGGCAATTTGAAAATACTCAGTCACCTATCAACTACTTTTTAATTGTTGGAACAATTTTAATTTGTTTACACACTTGGTTTTTTTCAGGTAAGTCACAAAATAAACTTATTTTTTCAGACGTGATGCGTTCTTTAATCTGTGATAACAATAAATAATACCTTTAAATATTTCTAACAATTATTTGAAGGATACGTTTGGAATTTGTAAGGAAAAACCTTATTTTATCGACTTCTTCGAGACCATTTATTACAACTATTGTACACAAAAATGACGTTTCGGAATCAGACCGATTCCCTCATCAGATTATCTTTAATATTTTGCAGATAGTCGATAGATAGTTTTACTACCAAACAATGGATTAACGTTAACGAAGATATCAGGAGAGGTTCTACTAGGAAAGATTTTCTTATGGAATGTAGATTACATAACCTTTATAAATTTTTCAACTTCGAATAATCAACATGTTAATTAAATTCTACATACTTTGTCATCACTAAGGTCCTAATTATTTTAAAATGAGCACTATAGTTGTATCGAGAATGACTATTCTAATACATTTTTTTTAGAGAAAAAATTTTCTTCGATTCCACCTAACTGTTTATATTTCAAAATATTAACCGACTATCTGCGAAATATTAAAGATAATCTGATGAGGGAATCGGTCTGATTCCGAAACGTCATTTTTGTGTACAATAGTTGTAACAAATGGTCTGGAAGAAGTCGATAAAATAAGGTTTTTCCTTACAAATTCTAAATTGTTATTCCCAGATGTTAAAATCAAGAATAATTACATCACGGAAATTCTTTTCATATCTTATACGTATTGAAGGATACGTGTTTATTCACGTATATAGTTGTTAAAACTGCGATTGAAGTGTGTGGTATGGCAGTGGTAAGAAGAAAGTCTGGCGATGCGTGGTGGAATGATGAAATTGAGGCAGCCCGACAAGAAAAGAAAGAAGCGTACGAAAGAACGTTGCACATCACAGGTCTTAGCGATGAGGAGAGAAATAGGTTCAAAAATGATTACAGACAGAAAAATAGGAAAATTAAACGACTAGTCAAAGAGAGTAAGGATAAAATCAGAATAGAAGAAGAGAAGAAAATACAAAACGGCTTTGAAGGAATGATGAAACTATTATTATTCAAACTGTTGAAGGAAAGTAAAAGTACAGAGTTTTTCAGCATGAGAAACAGCAAAGGTGAAATGCTATATGACATAGACGGGATAGTAGACGCTTTGAAAGACTCTTTTAAAGAACTACTAGGAGGTGAAGATATAGGGCAACAAAACTGCAACATAGAACATAATGCATTAGAAAACCCAATTGAAAAAGTGTGTGTCACTGAGGTCAGAGATATAATTAAGAACTTGAAAAACAGTAAAGCTGCTCGTATAGACAGTATTGCCGCTGATAAAAGCAACTTCAGTAATTACAGAGCTACAGAGGTATCAGCCTATTAAGTTGAACGATGTAGAAAAAAAAACATAGGTTGTAGTCGCTAATGGGGCTATTAAAAGAAGTTTAATTTTTGACAAAAAGAACAAGTACAAGAAATCTTGAATTTTGTTGAGGTTATGTTCGAGAGTGACAATACCCATATTTTACATCAATATTCCTTAGAATATCCTTTATAATATATATTTTTGTTGAATTTTTGGAAGAGGTGGAACAATGCGAGAAAAATATCGCATCCATAAGTCCCACAAAAATGCATTTTTGAGATTATCATTGAGAGAAATTCTTTTTCTGACCATTAAAAAATGCAATACGGTTATGTCCCAAAGCATTTTTATTTTTTTTTCACATTGTTTCGCTCTTTCGAAAAATTAAACAAAAATTTATGTTATGAAGGATATTCTAAGGAATTTTTATGTAAAATATGGATGTGTTCACTCTAGAACATAATCTCAAATTTTTGTACTTGTAATTTTTTTTACAAATTTCTTTTATTTTCTTTTTTTTTCAGGAAAATCAGTCAAGCGGTTTTCAAGAAAGACCACTTTTTTATTTTTTTTTGCCCTCTCCATATCCCCCAAAAAAATTAATTTTCAGGGTAATCATTGAAAGAAATTTTACTTCACATAAATGCGAACTCTCTCCGTCAATCGATCCGTCTTGAATCAACACAACTTTTCGATTCTCGCATCAACGTTAAATTATGAGAATAAGAAAATTTTTACTATAAAAAACCCGTATTTTCAAATATTATGCATTATCATATCTTCCTTACTCTTTAATAAAATTTATTAATATTATAGGTCCATCAATTCGTCTCGAATCAGTACATCTTTTCTGTTCTTGCATCAACTGGAAGCTATTAAAATATTATGAAATTCCGTGATATTCTATCAAAGATATTTTCTGAAAATCTGAAAAATGTATTAAAATACCTTGAGAGCTTTTAAAATACCCTAAAACCTTACAGGTCCTATTAAATTGCTCCAAATTATGGGACATTCTTTAAAATACCATGCAAATTAAAAAAAAAATAATATAATTCAAATCCTTGGAAATTCCTTGAAAATTTTGACATCTCTTGGAACTGCCTTGCAATTTTGTAAAATATCCTTAAATATTTTAAATTCTTTAAAATCTTCTGAAATTCCTTGGAAGTTTAAAAAATACCCATTTTTAATTCACTCATTAACTTAATTAACTCACTACATTAATTTAATTCACCCTTCTTTAAAATCCTTTGGATTACCTTCTAATTATTGGAATCTATTACAAATTCCATTTAAAGCTCTTGAAAATTCTTTGCAATTTAAAAAAATATCCTAAAATATTTCTAATCCTTGAAATCTTTTGAAATCCTTTGGATCATTTTAAAGCTCTTGAAAATTTATGGCAATTTTAAAAAATAACCTACAATCTTTCAAATCCTCTGAAATCACTTTAAATTATTGAAATATATTTAAAAAATTTTGGAATATTTGAAAATACCCTAAAATGTTTCCAATATTTTGAAATCTCTTGCAAATTTTTAAAGCTATTGAAAATTCCTTAAACTTTTTTAAAATACCTAAAAATCTCTTACATCCCTTCATCGTAAAAAGTGACTTCAAAGTGATGTGAGAAAAAAAATAACTAAAAGTGACTGCGTGGGAGCCCTAATTATTTTTGATAGTTACTTAACGTGCTTCTTACAGAAAATCCATGACTTTTGCAATTTTTTTTCAAAATCCTTGAGTTTTCCCTGATTTCTCGGTTTTTCCTGACCTGCGGCCACCCTGGTGCTATCAGAGCAATTATTTTTAATTAATTAATAATAATAATAATATTCCACACCATTCAGCATCTTAGTATTGGAGAAACATATACATATCTTGGAATACCGCAAGCGGAAACCCAAAATGTGCGTAAGTTAAAAACGGCCCTTGGAAAAAGGTATCGCCAAATTCTCAGAAAAATGTGGGCTTCTGAATTATCTGGAAAGACTGAGATCCAGGCGACCAATATGCTGGCCATTCCTATACTCTCTACACGTTTGGTGCAGTAAAATGGAAGGGCGATGGGTTGAAGCAACTTGACCGAAGCATACGCAAGATGATGACAATACATCGAAGTCTTCATCTTAGATCTTATTCTGTGCCTCGAATATATCTCCCTCGAGATAAAGGGGATAGAGGCTTGCTAAGCTTCATCGAAGAACAGTTCTGGCTACAGCCTGCTCAGTTCTAAAAAGCACAGATTCCCTTATGCGACTCGTACATCAACATGAAGTCGCCAATGCTGCGGCGTTTCTATATCGTGCCGCAGATAGGGCTGCAGAGGAGCTTGACCTCCCATTTGATTCCAGCGACACTACACATGGCCTAGCATCACTAACACCTCTGGTGCTTAAAAGTCGTATACAGGAAGCAGAACATACGCTCCTACTAAGAGAACATGCTGACAAACCCCTTAATGGTAAGTTTTACGAATCTACGGCATCATACGTAGAGAAGAGCTCTCAATGGGTCTGTCCAACATGTTTCTCAAGTCTGCTGGATTGAGATCGGAGACTGAGGGATTTCTTTTTGCCTGTCAAGACGGCGTTAAAGACACCTTAGTTTACCGCGAACGCATAATGAATGTACCTGTAAGCGATACCAACTGCCGAGCTTGCAAGCAAGAGCCAGAAACACTTGGACATGTTCTCAGTGGATGCTCTAAATATGCACACTACGGATCCATAGAGAGACACAATGCGGCTCTAAAAGTGTTATATTACCATCTTAGGCACTTCTATGGTGTTGATCTATTGCCCGTCTTGCCATACGCCCAGGGGGAACTCGAGTCCGTTGTGGAGAATGATCCGTGTAATATCTACTGGAATTCCTCATTCTCCACCACTCAACGTATCAGTGCTACGAAGCCTGATATTGTCCTCCAAGATCTAAAGAACAAGATCATTTACGTGATTGAATTCTCGGCACCAGCCGATGGTAATATTACGGCAAAGGAGGGAGAAAAATGGGCGAAATATCAAGCACTTCTTTTCGAGCTGAGTAGGCTGTACCAAGGCTACAAAGTCCATCTTATAATTCTCATACTCGGCTGTCTTGGAGGTATGAAAGCTTCATTTATCAGCCAATTCAACAAGATTCCGGCTTGCCAGCGTCAGGCTCATTTCATCGCGAACCGGATGCGAAAGGCTGCTCTTCTGGGATCACTCCATCTGGTCCGTCAACACTGTTCCTCGTAACATTCTACAAAGATTGGTAGCTCTAAAGAAGTATCCAGAGGTGAAACCTTCATCTCCAACGCGTAAATTTCACGCGTAAATTTCCCGCTCTTGCTTACCTTCCAGGACAGAATGAGCAGAAGCGGATGACGTACACGTTCCAGTTGCTTCGGGATTGGTTGCTTGAAGAAACCATGATCGTAGCTTCTGGAGCCTACAACTTCTCTAAAAATGATATGAAGTGTCGTCGGGTAAAAGGGCATAAGTGTCGAATTTCGAAAATTCATTTTATTGGAATCAAAGAATTGTTTTGTCTGTTATTTTCACGATTCAACAGAGCTAACTAACAATTATTAGTAATAATTAATTTAATGTAATATAATAATAATAATAACATAATTTATGATTATAAGTAAAGTTCCAAAGCACTTTCTTGATTTTTTTTAATTAAAAGAGAAAAAAGATATAAAACTCTTCGTGTGTCAACATTTTCATTTCTGCAGATGCGCCGTACTTTTGAAAAGAGTTCCTTGAAAGTAGTTGCTTCTTTAAGGATGTTCCTTTCACGGTTTAATAACGCTAAGTAATAGATCAAAAGTACTTTCTCGTTTTTCTTTAAATAAAATAAAAAAGATATGCACCTTTTTCTGTGTCAGATCTGGCATTTTTTGAACGCGTCCTTCTTTGATAAGGGTTTTCTCGCAGATGGTTGCTTTTTTAAGTGCTCCTTTCACGATTCACTAGAGCCTAACAATATATTGAAACTTTTCTTGTGATTTATTGTTTAAAATTAAATTCATTAAAGTTAAATACTTGTTGAGTTTCTTGTAGAATTCCCGTTTCGACACTTACGCCCTTTTTCCAGACATCCTTCGTATGTAAACACAATTAAACAATCATTTCTAAAAAAAAATACGATTCAAAACGTGAAAAAGTTTGTTACTTAAACAAAAATACCTAAACTGTTTAACGATTTCAAAAAATGACTGCAAAAAATGGAGATGGTTGCAGCAAAAATATATATGAGTAACTTTTTCGAATTAATATTCAAGTTTTTCAAAAATGAGGGTATAACATCCCCTTCAAACAAGAAATAAAAAAATATTTCCAACCCAGTAAATTGTTCTATGAAATATATTGCTTGGAGTAAGAAAAGAAGCTGATGTAGAATCAACATTTCTCCAACTAAATAAGCGCTTTTCTAACTCATGAAAACTTAAATTAGTTTGAAGAAGAATGAAGAAGTTTTAATTTAGGGATCTAAGTTCATTGAAAAGTTTCCTACAGATTTGCCTAAAGTTCCTCAGATTGAAAAGTTATTAATTGAAAAGTCCTTCTAGCTAGTCATTCTAGTTAGGTATAGATATTTTAGATTGATCTGGAATTCTCGTGTTATTTATTTAAATTACACGTTCATTCCGCAACACTGCTCCGAACCAGGTTGCTGATCAATCTCTCTAGCGATCACCCCAAGTGAAGAGCCTCACAAAATTGTTATGTGTGGTTCCCCACTTGGGCCCATTAGTATCCAAGGTCTTTGTTTCAGGATTCATTCACTCTATTGTCACTTTGTTTATAAACTATTTCTCGCCACATTTTCTGTCCTGGCTTACTACTCTAGCTTCCTTCATGTCCATGCATTTCTTCATGCAAGCTCTCGTGTTTCTATGACTTCTTATGTCTCTTCGAATTAGTGTCTCATTCACAGATTGTAACCATTTTTTAGGCGGTCTACCTCTGGGCATCCTGCCATTTACTTTACCTTTATACACTTGTTTGGTCAATCGTTTATCTTTCATTCTTTCAAGATGACCGAACCATCTTAACTGATTTCTTTCCCATATGTCAACAGGTGTATCTCCTGTAGCACATTCTTTGAGGATTATCTGATTTCGGACTTTGTCCATCAGTGTTTTCCCGCATATTGTGCGTAGAGGTTTCATGCCAATCGCGTTTATTTTACTCCTGTCCTTCTCTTAACAGGTCCATGTCTTGCTATCGTATAGTACGGTCGGTACGAATATGGAATTAAGTATGGCCCTTTTAGCTTTTTTTGATGTTTTTATTTCTGAGCATGGACCCTGCTCTACCGATAACCTGCTGATCCTTTTTTATGCGTCTATCTAACCGTGCAGAAATAGCCAAATTTCTTTCCGGCTCCACACTTGGTCCAGGCTGGGGGCCCTTTAGTCTGGGTCTAGCTTGAATTTTGCAACGGCTCAGGCTTGAGCCCACCTGATGACAAAGTGTGTGTAAAAGTTTACAAAGTGCGTCAAATTTGGTCAAGAAACCAGAGGCATGGCGCAATCGGCAGTATCCCATATTTACGCGGTGGAAATGAAATTATAAAGTGTAAATATGTTGTTAATTTATGTAACGATGTTCATTTGTCAACTTTAAATTTAAATAAAAAATATTTCTGCTTAATTTCGACTTTTAGTTAGGAAAATAAAAAACGGCTAGGAATCGATAGCAAACTAGGGCCAAGCCTGGCAATATAACCGGGCCCTTTCCAGATTTGGCGTTTCATTCGAGTTTGGCCCAGGTTAGATCACCAGGCCAGGACCTAGTTTTGCCAAGACTGGGCCCTCTTTGGGCCATTGTCACATTTCTGCACGGGTAACTCCCCATCTATTTTCCTGTCGCTAGTGAATAGGCTACCCAGATATACTTACTTGTCAACTTCTTCTAATCTCTCATCATTTAGGACAATGTTGCACATTACTTTCTTAGTTTTTCCTTCAAATACCATAATTTTTGTTTCATTTACGTTAATTTTGAGGCCCATGTTCTTCATGCTTATATTAGGTTTGTTCAACATTCTTTGCAAGTCCTTAATTGATTCTGCCATAACAAATCTCGTCATCTGCGAAAGCTAACCCACGTACCTTCACAGATTAGAGATCAACACCTTCTTTGTCGAAGAGGGCCGTTCTTAGACACTTATCCCTGAATATGATAAATAGTCATGAGGACATAACGCATCCTTGTTTCACGCCTTGCATAATATCGAACCAGTGACTCAGTTTCCCATTTGTCCTTACACTCGCTTTATTACCTGCATATATTGTTTTTATCGCTTGTAGGAGCCATGCATTGACTCCATACTCTTTAAGGACTACCTAAAGTTTACTTCTATTTACCTTGTCAAATGCTTTTTCTAGGTCAACAAATGCACAGAAAACTTTCTTTCCTACTCTCAAGATTTTTTCTGTGATCTGCCTTAAACTAAATATCTGATCTGTACATGATCTTCCTGGCATAAATCCACTTTGGACTTCCCATATATTTTTTTCTTTAATTTTCATTACCCTACGAATAAGTATTTTTGAGTATATTTTACTTATGTTACTTGGTAAGCTGCTACCTATGTAATTACTGCAGTTGCTTTTATCTCCCTTTCTTTTGTATATTGATACGATAATCGCTTTTCTCCAATCGGCCGTGACTACACCAGCAGCCTAACCGTTTTTAAGTTCTTAATTATATCTCTAACCTCAGTGACATAGATTTTTTCGATTAGATTTTCTAATGCATTATGTTCAATGCCGCATTTCTGTTACCCTATATCTTCAACTCTTGATAGTTCTTTAAAAGAGTCCTTTAAAGCGTCTACTATCCCGTCTATATCATATAGCATTTCCCCTTTGCTGTTTCTCATGCTGAAAAACTCTGTACTTTTACTTTCCTTCAACAGTTTGAATAATAATAGTTTCATCATTCCTTCAAAGCCGTTTTGTATTGTCTTCTCTTCTTCTATTCTGATTTTATCCTTACTCTCCTTGACTAGTCGTTTAACTTTCCTCTTTTTGTGCCTGTAATATTTTTTGAGCCTATTTCTCTCCTCATCGCTAAGACCTGCGATGTTCAGCGTTTCTTTGTGCGCTTCTTTCTTTTCTTTTTGGGCTACCTCAATTTC
Source organism: Andricus quercusramuli (assembly GCA_932178445.1). Lineage (NCBI taxonomy): Eukaryota > Metazoa > Arthropoda > Insecta > Hymenoptera > Cynipidae > Andricus > Andricus quercusramuli. The sequence continues at coordinate 171,048 of CAKNXH010063015.1, forward strand.
ATCATTCCACCATGCATCACCAGATTTTCTTCCTACAACCGCTGTACCACATACTTCGGTCGCAGTTTTAACAATGATATCCCGTAACAAAGTCCACGCGCCCTCTATATATTTATTGATTATAAGCGCTGCCCATGTTGCCCCATCTATTTTTATTATACCATTAAGCCTTTTCCCTTCCGGGGTAGGCGTGACTTGT